>JAHRHJ020003008.1:75000-375000 GCA_019776745.2 Taxus chinensis | reverse complement strand
ACAATTTCACTTTCGACTCACTTTTCCTATCGAGGAGTCGACAAGTGGACTATGTCTTGCAGAGTTTGCATTGTAAGATTAATAAGAGCTCGGTGAGTTATATCTTTAGCTCGGTTTTGAGTTGGTCAAATCCCACTGAGACCCTATATTATTGCTATAACGGTCAAGTTATCCACATTGATCTATTTCCTTATTATTTGGGATCAACGTTTATATCCATATTGTTCGGGCATATCCAATGTGCCACGAACCACCAATTTCATACTATTTCGGTGGACTATATATATACCTTAGATTTATTAGCTAATTTCCACATGGGATGAGGTCAAGCTTACCAAACTTGGTAGCCATGTAACTTGCATTGAATGTTTCAAACATAGCTCGACGCTTGAACCGGCAGTCCAACCAATGCACACGGGATAGTCTATCCTTGCAGCAACCTACGCGGTACATCTAACAGCTAAGCCCAACATTGGGTAGATTAAATCAAAGCCAATGAACCCACCAACCATTAGATGTGGAGGAAAAACATAGCCTGCGTGGTAGTAGCCACATGAAACTAAAGCGATCACTCCATATTTAAAAGCCAACTTTGGCTTTATCCCGGTGACCGTGGGATATCCCCCCACTTAAGGAAATCGAAGGTGGGATTTGATCCCCCGACCTCTCCATTACAAGCGGAGCAGCCTCACTAGCCCGCTATATAGGCGATTGTGATAAGATGAGGGTGATAAGCCCTATATACAATATTTGTGTGCCATTTTGGCCTATATAAAGGCCCTTCACCCTCTCATTCAAATAATGGATAAAGGAAATGAACAAACTATAAGCTATTTTTCTTAGAGCTTATTTAAGGGCATATGCAAAGATATTAAAATAGCTTCCAAGCTATTATTTTTTAATAGAGCCTTATTATTAATCATAGGAAATTTTTAGAGAGTAAGTCATATTTAATATCGTAGGTACTAATTATGGGAGCTAAGTCCTATTTTAAATAGGAAAATTGTAAAATTGGGAGTTTATTCAAAACTCACTAATTGGCCCATAGTGTCATACTTTTATTTATGAAGCCTGGAATTGTTGACTCGAGAGCCATAGGGCGTCTTGCGAATGTCTGGAAGGCCGATCACATTCTGTAGGATTATTAGGCACTAGGAAGGTGGAGGAAGGACTGATTTATCATCGGTGTTCTTTAATAGGCTGGAGCACTTTATAGTCAAGTAAAGTTCCATTAGGTTTTGTTGTAAAAGTCATATTGTACTTATAAATTTTGATTAGTGGAACGATTCGAAAGAACCTGAAGATGTAGGTTATTACTGAACTCCATAATCAATCCATGTGTAGTATGTTTACATTTTTGCATTATTTTTGGGTTGTTTTAATTAAATGGAATAATTTTATCGGTAATTATTAATAAGCCTATAAGGGTTCGAAGGTCGTAGAAAAAAAAAATAGTTAAAATTTTTTACCTAGATTTTTAGATCAAGTTGGTATCAGAGTATGTTGTTATCCTACAAAATTTCTAATCTTTGAGAAATTTTGGTATCATAATCAGCTAATTTACCCATGTAATTGCTTCAAGTTGATGCATTTTGTTCAGTTTATGTGAATAGGGTATAACTGCACCAGGGGAAAGATGTCCAAACAGGTGAAGCTCGAGGAAATTAAGGTGTACAATCACCAGATATAGGAAGATAATTATATCATGCGATCAATGTATTACTCCTTAGAAGAGGAGAATGCTCCCTTGAAATCAGAATTGTAAACCAAGGATTATCTCTTAGAAAGGTTGCAATGTGTTGATTAGAGAAAGGAAATACCTTTAACTTCAGATGTAGAGACCATGGCAGATGAGTGAACTATAAGTTATTAACTACATGAATATTCTTCCTCCCATTCATTTTTTGATTCATATTTGGGTTTTTTCTAGTGTGATAATGGAAATTGGATATTTCTCCAAGAACACTGATGGGAGATAAGCTTCTGAAAAAAAATTGATTACCCCACTAGTCTTGCAAGAATATTTTTAGAAGGAAAGTTTTGCGTTGTCATCATAGGAAAGATGTGGTAAGAAAAATCAGTGAAGAGGTAGTAAGATTCCACCTCCCATTTATTACCATAACCATAAGCATAGTAAAACTTCTAATTCACTTTTCTAGCTTAAGAAGTATGGTTGTGATTTTCAGATAATGTGAAATTTCTTTCCATGTATTTTTTATGGATTACATAATCATTATGTGGCCAAATTCTAGAAAACGAGGACGCTGATGAAGAAGTTGAGAACATGCTTAGTGTGGGGTGGTGTTGGGTCCTAAATTTTTGGCTAAGTACTAAAGGGCACATACGTGGGACCAGTGAGAAGAAAGGAGCGTAGGGAGAAGTGCACAACACAAAGAGGTTTAAGAATGGTTTAGGAGAAACTAGGGCACACGTAGAAAGGCAATACACATGATCAAAGGACTTAGCAATGTTCAGCATTCAAGAGGCACTTGAGGAAAAATGTGACCCAACTAGGCATATTGAGTGGAGGATAAGGTGATATCCTACAACCTTGAAGGTCAAGAAAAGGATATTCCATGTAGGGAGTATTCTTAGGAGACATAATTACAGAGAGTGGAGGGATTAGAAAGGGATAAGCATTCTCCAATGGAGGACCACATAGACACTTGGCACACAATCTATTTAGAAGGAAAGGCATGGCAGTGGGTGAGGATCCTATAAAGAGATGTGTTTGGGTTAAATAAATAGAGACATAGATAGATACCGAGACTGAGACACTAACAGAGAGAGAAGAAGGTAGAAAGAAGAAAGAGATTCGATGTATAGAGAGTAAGATGTTGAGTAATAGAGTGCTACAATACTGCTAGGGTTTAATAACACTTGGTGCTAAGGGTTGTGAAGGATGTAATAATCCGTTGTTTGGCACTAGGACCTATAATAAGGGTTAAATGGGAGGGTATAGATAGAATCTCATACTAGGGAGGATCTATAAGGGTTGAGTCTCTGCCATTTAACATGTATGGTTTGAGATGACCTATTTGATTGTAATGTGGCTACCAATACTATTTCAACTAAATTTATATATATATATATATATATATATATATATATATATATATATATATATATATATATATATATGGGGTTCATTCTGTATATCATGCTAAAAGGTGTAAACCCTTGTGTAAATGGATATCATGACTCAAATCTAATTTATCATTCTCATTCCAATGATGCTTAGTTTCTTTAATGCTTTAAAGTTTGGATCTGTAAGCTTTACCTTCCACTTTTCTTTTAACTAAGTAATTGTATTCTCATTCTACAAATAATCCTACATTAATGGAAATTTTTTTTCACAATGGTCACATAAAGGAGGGGATCGGTGCTCGTGCATGCCTCGGGTGAGCACCTAACACCCACTGGGTGATATGTTGGTGCGCTCAGGGTTAAACAGTAATATTGAGGGTAAATGAAAATGACTACATCTTGGTTCTGTTGCTGAGACATCTTTTTGAAGTTGTTGTGAGAATAATGTGTGATGATAGAGCACTTGACCTTAGACAGTGTTGAATCATGGTTTAAAAATACAGAGGATGAGTTTGCTCAAAATTTTTAATATTGGATCTAAGTTTAATGCATGTAAATGGGTAGAAGAACATCTGTATCAAGAGCTATATGATATCTTCTTTTATTTTTTTCCAGTAGATCTGTATGAATGGATTTCGGAGTATGCATCTAGATTGATATGGTACTATATACCTCGCGTATGGACCCAAGAGGAGTATCTGAGGCTGCATGATATTGATCTAACTTGGACACGTGTTGTTGATCATTGGTGGAGTAGAGTGTTGATAAGTTACACCCTGGAATATGTGATTACTACGTATTCCTATCTAGAGGTTGTTGAGTTTGAGTTTCTGAGGGAACCAAGAGGATCATTCCTATGTCTATCTCTTTCTATAAATATCTCGATCATTACACTAAGTTTAGAAGAATTTCCTATGGCTAGCTAAGATCCTTCTGAGTGCTGGGAGAGGAAGATATGGTGGAGGAAGATGGAGGACCTTGTGGCTAAAAAGGAGAGTGAAGAGAGATGACTCAAGTATAATGAAGCACGTGAAAGGGATTTAGTTAGATAATGCATAGTTATAGGACTGATGGAGTTATGGAGGGAGATGTTACGGGAAGGAATTGAGGTTCACATAGAGGATGTGGAGCTTGAGAAGTTTGTGCGACCCCATCTTGGAAAGCATGGGAGAGAGACCCCTTCATTTTTGATGAGAGATCGTCACTTGGAGAAAGGAGATCCATTGGCATGCATCTAAATCTGCTTGGTGACCAACCCCTGACACTTATTTTTCCAAATTGAGAGATAAGCATTAATAACCCAGTCAATATTGGTGGAAGTGACCGATCAGCACCTAGGAGGTATAACTTTTCATTTGGTACATCTATGGATGCATAATAATTTCCTGTGTTTGGAGGTATATGGTCTAGAACGACATTTGGACAAGGTTTGGGAGTCACGTATGGGAGTGGTGTAGGACACAAATCTGGTAGTGGTACAATATCACAAACTGTTGGTGTACAGTTTAGCATGATAGTGGTAACGTGAAGGGCACAACCACTTCAGGACCTTTAGCAACTATAGGCGGTGGATCTAGTGGAATAGGAACTAGTGGACCTAGTGGACCTAGAGGATCTGGAGGATTTGGTGGATTAGGAGGAGTAAGAATTGGTGGATCTAGTGGATCTAGTGGTAGAGGCAACATCGGGGGAAATCAAGTTTCTGGATCAGGTGGGCAAGGGCCTCAACCACCTCAAAAAGTTTTTTTTAAATGCGTTTACATCTACCAGATTACAATGGTGTTAAAGATGCTATGGAACATATACATGAGTATGAGCTACTATGGCATGTGAAGGGAGTAATTTCCCCATAGAGCAAGGAAAATCATGTTACAACCACTTTACAAGGATGCACACATAACTGGTACCAGAAGTATGACCCACACTAGACAGTGTAGGATTATACCGTGCCTCGTGATGCATTCTTGGAAAAGTTCCATATTCCTGAGTTTGAACATAATAGCATCAACGTGCTGAAGGAGATTCAACATGGTATGGCAGAAAGTGTGCAGGAGTATTGATGTATGTTTTAAGACACTCTTATCAAAATTATCTTATGACATTCATCCATCTCAACATGCTCAGTGTTTTGTTGGTGGGTTACTCACCCCTTTTAGAAGAGAACTTTCACATAAGACTTTCACGGACCCACGTGAGGCCTTTGAAGTTGTCCTATGCACTGAGGCCATAAGAAGCATGGACACCAGATTAAGTCCATATCTTGAAGCTCAGATAGCTGTCATGGTAAAGTAGCTAGAGAAGTTATCTAAAAACTCACCATATGGGACTCGTAGTGGACTATGATGCATGGATTGTGTAATAGAGGGGCATATAAAGGATAGTTTTCCTTGGAGGTCAGTTTGCGCCATGACAGTGAAATGTGAAATTTACCATGGAGATCATGATGTAAGTAGATTTCCACTACTGCAACACGCGATCCATAAGAATGTGTCTTGGTATTGCAATATTTTTACCTTTACTAATCATGACACCAAGGACTACAGATTGACTGACCAGATACACGATGCCATTGATATCAGTGTGCGCTAGACCAGTGTTGCAAATAGTTCCAAGGATGATAGTCGCCACTATGAAGGGTGTGCAAATGGAGGATCTCATGGAAGAATATTCCATGGAGGATTTTGAGGTCGTGGCAACTGCAGAGGAGAAATAAGTGAATTCCTGCATTGAACTTGTTACAAATGTGGATCTAGAAAGAACTATAAGCACAAGTCCCTGATCTGTTGCAATGCTCTTGGTGTGGAAAGAAGCATAAGTATGAGGAGTGCATGGATATATTTGAGCATATAAGTCAGCAACATTGGAAGGACAAGAGCATCAGGATGGTAAGCATAATGAAAATAGACTCACATTGGATGCCAAGGGTGGTGTGTGAGTCAGAATTAGAACTCGTACTAGTGACAATGCGATCTAAAGATTCATGTGCTAGGGAAATACCAAAGTAAAGGCCACTAGTTACTAGAGAGGAGGTGATGCATGGGAAGTACCCTAAACCTACTCATTAGAAAGAGGCCTATCAAGTGACCATGGATGTAATTCAGAGATTACAGGGAGAGATCCAATATCTAAAGGAGAATTCAAGACAGTTTGAGAAGAGGAAGAGTGCTGAGGCTCTACAAAAGGATCTAAATGGAGTCAAGGAGGTATGAAAAAATTTAAGACAAGAGAACATCATCACACTGATAGGAGAATGGTTACAAGAAAAATTATCGTGCGCTAGATGAGATCGTGAGTAACAGGTCTTGCATGTTAACCTTCCTCCTCACAACTTTGATTATGATAAGGAGATTACTTTAAATATAGTTATTGATGGGTGGTTTCTCAGATTACCAAAGTAAAGGCCACTAGTTATTAGAGAGGAGGTAATGCATGGGAAGTACCCTGAACCTACTCATTAGAAAGAGGCCTATCAAGAGACTATGGATGTAATTCAGAGCTTGCAAGGAGAGATCCAATGTCTGAAGGAGAATTCAATATAGTTAGAGTAGATCCCCGTTTTGAGTAAACGACAAAACGATCGGATAACCCCTACAAAATTTTTGAAGTGATTTTGCATTATGACCTCTTTTAGAGCAAATCGGGTTTTCGGGTGTTACTAGCAGCTTGACATAAGTTTTAACATGCTTTATGTCTTATGACCTCCGAAGCCCGAAACCCGCTTTGTATTGAAAAATCCTTTGAAATCGGGTTTTCGGAAATTCAACGCATCGGAACGTACTTGTGTTAAAACATGCTTTGTGTCGCGTGACTTCCGAAACCCGAGACCCGCCTTGTGTTAAGACAATCCTTTGTATTCGGGTTTTTGGAACTCTAAAGCATCGGGACATTCATGTTCCAAAACATGTTTTATGCGCCATGTTCCCCGATTCCCGAATTCCGCTCAAGCCTTTGTAATCGGGTTTTCGGAAGTTCAATGCATCGGAACATTCGTGATTCAAAACATGTTTTGTGCTCCATGTTTTCCGAAGCCCGAAACCCGAAATGCACTAAATCTCCTCGTGTCGGGTTTTCGGACTCCTCCAACATACTGACCTGGCATTCAAGCCGAATGGTTGGTAAGTTGGCACGTGCCGAGCTGAAGTGTATTTATTGCCATTTTCGTATAAAAATGCGGATTTCCACGTCGTTCTTACTGTTCATATTTTTAACTCGTGGATTTTTGCGCATGCTCTCCTGCTCCCAAAACCCGCAAGCTCGCATTACCAGACTGGATCGATTGTTTTCATTTTCACCTGTCTCGATTGGAAGGTATTAATCGTTCCTCCTTTGTTCTTGATTTAAGAAACGTTTTCCGTGTACTTCCTTGCCGATTGTTGAAGATTTTTCTTCCTTATTTCCTCTGAATCGTTTTCGAAAGCGTTTTGGGGTTTTCTAGGGTTTATTTTCTTCTTGCAAATATCAATTGGTGCTGTTCCTTCCAAACTCCAATTACTTGCATGATGTATGGGATATGAATAACAAAAAAAGAAAGGAAGATGTGTATGTAGAAATTCAAAGGAAAGGCTCTGTTTTTGTTTCTCGGTTTTTGGAAGACTGTTTTGCAGATTCAAAAGTCCGAAATACAAAGGAAGCTCGCGGTGACGGGGTTTATCAACATTCCGACCTCAACAGTGGGTGTCGGGTTTTCTCCTGTTTCCGCCATTTAAAGCAAGTGTCGGGCTTGGCCGAGGTTCCGACAGAACAAACTTGTCGGGTTCCTCAAAGTTCCGACATCCTCTTCAGCGTGTTGGGTTCTTCTCTTCTTCCGGCGCATTCATTCAATCGGGATTTCCAGTTTGAACAGCATCACCTGAGTTCCGAGCCTTTCTCCCTCCAACATTCTTCATGTCGGACCCTGTTCCATTTCAGGAGAAGGCCGAGAAGTCAGCAGAGATGAGCTTAAGGAAAAAGTGGAGCAGTTGACAGAGATTTTGATTAAACTTTCAAAACCTCTTGAATCCATAACACCTTCTTCTGTTTCTGCCGGATTCGATTTCTCATCGGTGCCTACGATTGAGAAGATTGCTAATGGATCCAAAAGTTATTCCAACAGGGGAAGGAAGTAGTTCAAGATGATGATTCGGATTAAGTCCAGATGTCACATGCCATTTCTATTTTTAGAATGACATATCTTTTATTTCCGTTTTATCATTATTTTTAATTCATACTTTGACTTGATCTCCTGCGTGAGAGTCATGCAAAGTTGAAGCTCCAGTTAACAGGCTACTCTTTAGGATCTGTCCTGTTTGATCTCTAGCTTCTTTTGTTATAAATAAGGGATGCTTGTGCATTCTAAAGGGTCGAGAATTCTTGAAGCATTAAGAGGCTATTGGAAAGGAGAAAAACTTTGTGTTTTCTTTCAATCATTTCAAAGAATAGAAGCTGATATTGTTTTACAGACTTTGTGTTGTGAAATATATCTTATTTAAGACAGTGTTCTTATGTTCATGATCTTAAAGCTATTCTTTGCATAGAATCTCAGTGTTTCTAATTATCTCGGACACTATATCTGTGATCTAAAACTCGTATGATTATTTCGTGCTCTGTGTTTACTCGAAAGAAAATACGTTTCTCCCATTTCTTTTCTACCGTGCTTCTTTCACTGTAACAGTTTCTAACCTATTTCACTTACGAAAGCAATATTCTTGAATCGTGTGAATGTGGATTTCGGGATTTCATCCCAACCCCCAATGGTTAGATTAGTGTGAATATTGTATATATTATTTACTGTGTTTTAGATTAGCAATAAACAGGCAGCCTCACCTGTCTTTGAGGAGGGATTAAATCTCATGTACTGTGGTTGAACCTCATATTTTGGTTTGACAAAATATCCAACCAACAGTTTTTGGCGACTCCGCTGGGGAACGACGGATCAATAGTATAAAGCTTATCCTCTCGGTGTCTGGCGACTCCATATCTGCCTTATTTTTAATAAGATCTCCTTTCAGTTCAAGCTGGCCAGGAGGATCTTCACTCGGTCTCGCCGAGCTCAAGGTGAAATTGATCCACTCTTTGAGTTGCTGCAACAGCATAATTTCAGCCTTTCTCCCAACAGCGTTGTCTCTAATCGAGCCAGAAGTTCTTCACCTGTTCGGAGAAATCGGATCCCTGAAGAACGTGAAGCATCTGCAACTTGCCGTGCACTACTCTTGTCTGATACCCGGATCCCTATACGCACTCTTTTCAGAAGGATGGCGGTTCAACCTGTGCCTTGGGGTGCAGCCATTGGTCCTCTTACTTTGACTCCTCCATTGCATGAGTTACCACGTGGATCACGTAAAAACATTCCCAAGTTCAATGGGGATGGGAAGCAGCATCCTGATGAGCATATTGCATCTTTCTTTGTTGCATGCGGTGTCCTCGGAGTAGCCTACGAAGATGTCTCTGTTCGACTCTTCGTTGAAACATTGCAGGGAGTAGCAGCTGAATGGTTTTATCACCTCCCGAATGCATGCATTCCAGATTGGGCTACCATGCGGACCAAGTTTGAGGCACGTTTCAAACCAGCCGAAGATTCTCATGCGTTGTTAGCTCAGCTTACTCATATGAAGAAGGAATCGCATGAACCTATGCGGGAATTCGTGGCTAAGTTCAATAAGCTGATCCGGAAAATTCCAGTTCAAGCTGTACCAACTCTAGAAAATCAAAAGTGCTTTTTCATCAATGCTCAACCTCCTGATATAAGCTTTTTATTACGAAGGTCGGTTATCCCAGATCTGGCTACTGCTCAGTCAACGGCTACTGAAATAGAGGATGATCTCATCTTAGCTGGAAGGATCAAGAAAGATATACCCAAACTCAAAAATCAAGGTTCTTCTCAAGGTAATACTGACCCTATGTTTCAAAAAATGGCTAATGATTTGATTGCTTTAAAGAAGCAAGTGTCTCAGCAGGTGAGCAATGTTCCGTACCGGGATATCCCTAGGCGGAATTTTAATAACAATGGTGTACCTGTCAGAGATAGGCCACGGTTAGCTCCTGCTCAACCGAGATTAGCAATTGAAGCTCCGCCCGTTAATGCAGCAGTGGAACTAATTGAAGAAGATGATGAACCAGAAGAACAAGAATCCCATGAGGCTTTCGAAGCTTCAGGATATGCTGATGAGTCTTATGATGAGTCAGCTGGCGACTCCAGCATTGGGTATTTAGAATATGATGAAGATGAATGTGAGCCAGATGGTCAATCATTTGCTGTTTTCACTCGGTCTCAATCTCAGAATCCCAGAAGACCTCCGGAAAATACTAAGGAGAAGAATAAAGAACCTCCTGTATCCATAGTCAAAAGGGGTACCCCTATTTCGGTGCAAACTGAAAAAGAGGTTACTAAAAAGGTAGCTGCTCCTTATTCTCCTTCTCCTAAGGTCAGTGCCCCAGCACAAGCTCATGTAATTAGATCTGAGCCTACCATCGTTCCTTCTTATACTGCTTTTGATATTATTGATCATGCAAAGAGAACCAAAATTCAAATGTCAGAAGCAGAATACCTTCAATCAAATCCTGAACAATTTGAAAAACTAGCCAAGTTCATCAGAAGTAAAGCGGCTATTCCATCACCTTCAAAAGGTCTTCTTCCAAATCCTGTTCAACTTCCACCACAGAATAATCTGACCTCTGCTTCTTCCTTAGGAAAGATTGAACCATTTTATTTGTCTCTACTTATAAATGGGTTTAAACTCAAAAATTACATCATTGACTCAGGGGCCTCTGATAATGTTATCCCTGCAAAAGTGGCCCATGCCCTCGGGCTTACTTTGACTAAATCATATGGACGGTGCTATTCCATGGAAACTAAACAAGTCCCTCTGATTGGTCAAATCAAGGACGCACAGTTTGCATTTGTTGCCTTCCCTGAGAAGAGAGTGAAAATGACTATTCTGGTTGCCGATATTCCTGCAGCTTACGGTATTCTCTTGGGTAGAGGATTCTGTAAAGATGTCGGAGGAGAAATTAGTATGGATTGGACCAAAGCCAAGATCCCGGTCAATGGGGTTCATCAGGTTCTTCATCCTGAGCCGCAGGCAAAGTATTTGGTGACCAAATCAGATGATCCAAGAACTCAGATTCTTTTCGAAGATGCTGGCTTTGGAAATTATTTCATGGCTTCAGAGATACCCATGGTAGATGTTGAAGAGGAAGATCCCAATGCAATTGAGACACTCGAATTTGATGGTAGCTGCTCAGCCTCTGGATCAGGTGCTGGTGTTGTCCTTATATCTCCTAGCTCCGAGATTTTCCCATCAGCTTCTAAGTTGCAATATGATAAGACTAACAACACGGCCGAATATGAAGCCTTGTTATTAGGATTAGAATTGGCCAGACAAAAGGGAATCAGGAATCTCAAGGTTCAGAGGAATGCGGAGCTGATTGATCATCAGAGCAGGGTGAAGAAGATTTTCGATAAAAAATCAAAGCAGCGTGACTTTCAGATTGGAGATTTGGTGTTGATTTGGGACAAAAGGAGAGAACGGAAAGGAATGCATAGAAAGTTTGATCCTTTATGGAAAGGACCTTTCAAGGTCCACGAGTTGAATGGTGAGAATAGTTTCCTGCTATCATATCTGGATGGAGGATTACTTCCGTTGCCTTTCAGTGGGCAACATCTAAAGCTGTTCCACCATTAATGCAAGATGCTCTCTTGCATTGTACATATTTTGCTTTTGTTGTGTGTTTGCTTTTGGTTTTCTTTCTTTCTTCGTTTTGTTTTGTTTTGGTTTTCTCCTTGACTCCGTAGCCTAATGGATAAGGCCCTGGTCTGCGAAACCAGAGATTCTGAGTTCTCTTCCTTTGGTATTGCAAAGAAAGTCCCCAACTGGAGCCAGCTGTTATCCCCGTTTTGAGTAAACGACAAAACGATCGGATAACCCCTACAAAATTTTTGAAGTGATTTTGCATTATGACCTCTTTTAGAGCAAATCGGGTTTTCGGGTGTTACTAGCAGCTTGACATAAGTTTTAACATGCTTTATGTCTTATGACCTCCGAAGCCCGAAACCCGCTTTGTATTGAAAAATCCTTTGAAATCGGGTTTTCGGAAATTCAACGCATCGGAACGTACTTGTGTTAAAACATGCTTTGTGTCGCGTGACTTCCGAAACCCGAGACCCGCCTTGTGTTAAGACAATCCTTTGTATTCGGGTTTTTGGAACTCTAAAGCATCGGGACATTCATGTTCCAAAACATGTTTTATGCGCCATGTTCCCCGATTCCCGAATTCCGCTCAAGCCTTTGTAATCGGGTTTTCGGAAGTTCAATGCATCGGAACATTCGTGATTCAAAACATGTTTTGTGCTCCATGTTTTCCGAAGCCCGAAACCCGAAATGCACTAAATCTCCTCGTGTCGGGTTTTCGGACTCCTCCAACATACTGACCTGGCATTCAAGCCGAATGGTTGGTAAGTTGGCACGTGCCGAGCTGAAGTGTATTTATTGCCATTTTCGTATAAAAATGCGGATTTCCACGTCGTTCTTACTGTTCATATTTTTAACTCGTGGATTTTTGCGCATGTTCTCCTGCTCCCAAAACCCGCAAGCTCGCGTTATCATACTGGATCGATTGTTTTCATTTTCACCTGTCTCGATTGGAAGGTATTAATCGTTCCTCCTTTGTTCTTGATTTAAGAAACGTTTTCCGTGTACTTCCTTGCCGATTGTTGAAGATTTTTCTTCCTTATTTCCTCTGAATCGTTTTCGAAAGCGTTTTGGGGTTTTCTAGGGTTTATTTTCTTCTTGCAAATATCAATTGGTGCTGTTCCTTCCAAACTCCAATTACTTGCATGATGTATGGGATATGAATAACAAAAAAAGAAAGGAAGATGTGTATGTAGAAATTCAAAGGAAAGGCTCTGTTTTTGTTTCTCGGTTTTTGGAAGACTGTTTTGCAGATTCAAAAGTCCGAAATACAAAGGAAGCTCGCGGTGACGGGGTTTATCAACATTCCGACCTCAACAGTGGGTGTCGGGTTTTCTCCTGTTTCCGCCATTTAAAGCAAGTGTCGGGCTTGGCCGAGGTTCCGACAGAACAAACTTGTCGGGTTCCTCAAAGTTCCGACATCCTCTTCAGCGTGTTGGGTTCTTCTCTTCTTCCGGCGCATTCATTCAATCGGGATTTCCAGTTTGAACAGCATCACCTGAGTTCCGAGCCTTTCTCCCTCCAACATTCTTCATGTCGGACCCTGTTCCATTTCAGGAGAAGGCCGAGAAGTCAGCAGAGATGAGCTTAAGGAAAAAGTGGAGCAGTTGACAGAGATTTTGATTAAACTTTCAAAACCTCTTGAATCCATAACACCTTCTTCTGTTTCTGCCGGATTCGATTTCTCATCGGTGCCTACGATTGAGAAGATTGCTAATGGATCCAAAAGTTATTCCAACAGGGGAAGGAAGTAGTTCAAGATGATGATTCGGATTAAGTCCAGATGTCACATGCCATTTCTATTTTTAGAATGACATATCTTTTATTTCCGTTTTATCATTATTTTTAATTCATACTTTGACTTGATCTCCTGCGTGAGAGTCATGCAAAGTTGAAGCTCCAGTTAACAGGCTACTCTTTAGGATCTGTCCTGTTTGATCTCTAGCTTCTTTTGTTATAAATAAGGGATGCTTGTGCATTCTAAAGGGTCGAGAATTTTTGAAGCATTAAGAGGCTATTGGAAAGGAGAAAAACTTTGTGTTTTCTTTCAATCATTTTAAAGAATAGAAGCTGATATTGTTTTACAGACTTTGTGTTGTGAAATATATCTTATTTAAGACAGTGTTCTTATGTTCATGATCTTAAAGCTATTCTTTGCATAGAATCTCAGTGTTTCTAATTATCTCGGACACTATATCTGTGATCTAAAACTCGTATGATTATTTCGTGCTCTGTGTTTACTCGAAAGAAAATACGTTTCTCCCATTTCTTTTCTACCGTGCTTCTTTCACTGTAACAGTTTCTAACCTATTTCACTTACGAAAGCAATATTCTTGAATCGTGTGAATGTGGATTTCGGGATTTCATCCCAACCCCCAATGGTTAGATTAGTGTGAATATTGTATATATTATTTACTGTGTTTTAGATTAGCAATAAACAGGCAGCCTCACCTGTCTTTGAGGAGGGATTAAATCTCATGTACTGTGGTTGAACCTCATATTTTGGTTTGACAAAATATCCAACCAACATGATGTATATGGTGAACAAGAGAAAGGTTTGGTGTTTTGAAGGATGTTGCTATCACTATCCAATGGGTGAAATTCACTAGAGACTTTGAATTCTTTACGCTAGCCGAGGCGTACAACTTTATATCATTACTTGGGCTCCCCTAGTGTTATAAAAATAATTTTTACCTACGAATAAGGTTTGAAAATAAGGAGGAATATTTTATCATTCCCTTGACCAATGGGAAGTCAGTGCCCTACACTGAGCCCTTGGAGAAGAGGTTCTTGACAGAAATCTATGTGCACTCTATTAGGGACCATAAAGTGATTCACCTTATGGAAGGAGTTATTTAGTTTGAAGACTCTCAATCTATGACTGATATCACTAGTGTAGCATGTGAAAATTGGGGGTACATGGAACTTATGAGTTAATTGGGTGGCATTTGAGAGGCTCCGTTACAAGGGTAACAAGGGTGGTTACCAAGTTACTCTAGGGAAGGCAACCCTGACATTTTTTTATGAGCTATGGAATCCCAATGGAGATGTGAAATTAAAAGGAGCATGCATTTCTACACTTTGCGCACAACCACAACACATTGGTGGGTGGTGCATTAGGACAATATTCTAAGATGGTGGGAGGTGAGGTTTGAAATTTTAGTTAAATTCCTCTGGGGCAACGCACCCACTGAAATTTGTACCTATGATGGAAAGGGACCCGCATCAAATCATGTCCATGAATGTGAGAAAACGTGGATGAGAGGCATAAATGCTTTACCGCCTTCCCTATGGGTACACAAGTTTTTATTCAACACTAAAGGGCTGTGCATGCATATGGTACATTCATTCCGAACTATGTCATCAAACAGGGAATTGGTAGGAGTTAACAGCTGACCTAATTTAGACATTTGAATATCATAGTACTAAGCCATTGGCGAATGAGGCGTTACAAGTTGTTAAGTACCTGACTATAGGATATAGTGTCATGGTTGAGGATCAAATTGTTGAATTATTAGGAGAACCTGAGTAAGAGGAACATTTTAATGAGGAGGATCCAGAGGATCTACAACTTGAGCGTGCCTACGTGGAGAAAGAAAAGGGGAATTTAGTCTATATGATTGATGGTGAGGAATTGGAGAACTTAGATGTTAACCACACTATGGGTATGCACGAGATAATGAATAGTGTGGATGAAAATGTACTCGCATACCATTAACCCCTGAAGACTAAAAAGGTTAACATTGGTTCAGAAACGGAACCTAAGGAGGCTACCATTAGGTATTGTTGGTTAGAGAAGGAGGTTTCAAACATCATTGATATATTATGTGAGTTTCAGGATTTATTCCCATGACGATACCATGAGCTTAAAGGCATCCACCAATCCTTGGAAGAAATGAGAATAAAGCTAAAGGAAGGAGCATGCCCTATTTGGAAGAGACCTTACCGATTGAATCTGAATTTTTGCATATAGGTTAAGGAGGAAATAAACAAGATTATAACATCAAACATCATTTAGGCTTTTGAGGAGTCAAAGTGGATAAGCCCCATGGTCATAAGAATTAAAAAGGATGGAATGATAAGGATCTGTGTTGACTACAAGGGCTTATGCGATATGTGTAATTGATCCTTTCCCAACCCCTTTTACTGAGGAAATCCTGGAAAGAGTAGCTGGGGTGTGAGATCTATTCCTTTACAGATGGATTTTCAGGTTATCATCAAGTCATGATTGTAAAGGAAGAATGAGATAAGACAACCTTCTCCACTGAATGGGGAAGTTTTACCTACATGGTCATGCCTTTTGGACTAAAGAATGTACCTGTTGTGTTTTCATGCATAGTGGTCCAAGCATTTCAGGACTTTATCCACAAGTTTCTTCAAGTCTAAATTGATGACTGGATATTGTATGGACTAGTGAAAGATCATTATGATAATTTTTGATTCATGTTGGAGAGATGCCGACAATTGTGCATATCCCTCAACATCAAGAATTGTCTTTTTTCTACTCCATTTGGAACCCTATTGGGGCATATCATATGTAAGGAAGGCTTACTGGTGGATCCCGCCAAATTTTTCGTTATTGTGGGATTGGGGGATCCGACCAGCTAGAGCACCATGTGTGGATTCCTTGGGCATACGGGGTACTACCAAAAGTTTATTAGAGGCTATTCCAAAACATCGCACCATTGGAAGGATTGTTGAAGCATAGATGTCCCTTTCATTGGGGAAAGGCGTAACAAATGGCATTTGATACATTAAATAATAGGATTATCACTGCACCCATCTTGCACTTTCCTTCCTAGGATAAACCTTTCCATGTGCATGTTGATGCCTCATGGAAAGCCATTGGGGAAGTGTTAGCACAACCTAGCGAGAGGACTATTGATCACCCTCTCTATTTTTCAAGTAGAAAGTTGACACCAGCAGAACAGAACTACACAACCAATGAGCACAAGGTGTTATCAATGATCTATGTGTTGCATAAATTCAGGCAATATTTGTTAGCAAACACCCTTTATATTGTACACGGATCACATGGCATAAAGTACTTAGTAAACAAGCCTATTTTTACAAAGGTGCATATGGTGATGGGTCCTATTATTTCAAGAGTTTGAAATTTATTATTATTATGAAACTAGGAAAAAGAAATTTAGGACTTGACCTATCAAGAATAGATTTAGGAGAGGATGCACAAAGCATTGACACAATATAATGTTGGATGCACAACTATTTAACTACGACGCGTGCCCTCTGAATTAGAAGATATTGTTGTGTTTCTCAAAATGGGTGTGGTGCCAGAGGGGATGAAGACTTTTGAAAAGAAAACATTTGGGTATACGCGCCGCACCCTACATGTTAATTGGTGGAGACTTATACAAGTTATGCCCTGATGGGGTTCTGCATCGATGCATGTTAGAGAATGAGCGTGTTGTAATCATGGAAGAAGCACACAAAGGGATTGTAGGAGGACACTATGTAGGAAATGCCACCATGCGTAAGAGATTCTACTTGCAGAGCTTCAGTGGGAAAGTATCTACCATGATTGTATTGAATTCAAAAAAAGGCCTGAGACCATTTTTTAGCACCTTGGTAAGCTGGGAAGACAAGATGAAATGCCCCTGAGAAATGGTTGATTGATTTTGTAGGACCATTTTCACCTGTGTCGCGTGAATGAATGGTTAGAATTATATCATTACTTGCACTGATTACTTAATAAGGTGGATTGAGATAGGACCTATAAGGGATTTCATAGTAGAGATAACTTCTAGGTTCTTATGGGAGAACATAATCAGCAGGTATGGATGTCCTTTAATCTTGACTAGTGACAGGGGTACGCATTTTTTTTGAATGAGACAGTCAAAATTTGTTGGCAAAGTTCATGGTGGCCCATCATAATACCACCCTTTATCACCCTCAAGTGAATGGAACTTCAGAGGAATTTAATAAGATAATAAGCCACACACTGACCAAAAGGAACCAGGAAAATCAGAAAATACCAATATCATCATGAAAAGGAGAGAAATGGCTGTAAGAGTTCGTCATCCCAGAAGAAGGACATTAAGAGGAAGTTTTGTACTCATTTTCATAGGAATGGGCATTGGGTGGAAAATTACTAGAAACTTCATCCATCAGACCATCAGAGTAATGGAAATAAAAATATGAAATGGAGGCCTATTGCAAAGGAAAAAAGAGGTTTCTACAACACAAACCAGTTAACAAATCAACCCAGGACCAGGTACTACCTGAAAGTTAAAGTCCTTTAAAATGGGTAAGTCAACAATTTTGAATTATATATTACATAATTGAGATTGATGATTAATTTACAGTACTTGTTTGGAGATCATATTTTGTGAGAAAAATACTGAGAGAAGAGAATTTTTACCATACTCGATGGATTTTTTTTACTTAAACAATTTGATAATACTCCAAACATATCTCCTAATCAGCTTATGAGTGTTTGTTACAGCTTGGAAATAGGATTTAACTCATATTTCTAAGCTTGGAGAGTTATCATCCATTTTCGTAGAGACCTCGTAGGTATTATTTTGGATCTTCAATCTTTATTACGACATTATGACCATTCTATAGGATGGTAGTTGATTATTACTGTTGGCACTTAATGTTGGGTCGAATATTAATTTTGTTCGAAGGCCATTATGGTCATATTGTAGAATGGTACTTGGTAATTCATGTCAATAAAAAATATCTCACAAGAGATTAGCTAGGAACATCATTCGATGTCAAGGCATTAGCACCAAAAAACTGAATGGTATCTGATCATCAAGACCTAGCACCATGCAATGGAAGCGTTGAGGTCTTGAAAGAGGACTTAGAACCATGAAACAAGAGCATTGAGGTATGGAAAGAGACATGACATCAGGTCACATCTTCATTCTGTGTAGAGTCTCTTATGGCCTTGTAAACAAGATGGTATTTGACAAGTCATTGTCCATCACCGACATCAGATCACTCTTAGTGTAATGAATTACTTGATTAAGTATGATTATCACCAGTAATAGAACACAAAATATCACAAATTATAGATAAATTCTCTCAATATCAAATTATAATAGCTTGGCCACTTCAAGGGGAAAACCTCCAAAAGTTACCATAAGACTCGAATACTCAACATAATGATCATCCACTACCTATAAACCCTATTTATACTATTCCTATGATATGACCATCAGCAAGGCCTACCAACTAATGATAATAGATCATATATGAGAGGGATACATCATGATAAGAAGTTATGATAGTTGCAAGTTGGCTATATCCATCCCATGTAAGATATATATTTAAGGGCGTAACATACCCCTCCCCTTCAAAGCAACATCGTCCCCAATGTTGGGAATCCCTAGATGCTTCTCATGAATGCTTCATTTTCCCATGATGCATCCTCAATATTCATATTCTTCCACTTAATTAGGTACTCAGTAATGACTCTGGTCCTCAGTATTTTGTTGCGTGTCTAAAGAATGCCTTCAGGTTCGAATATTATCCTTCCTTCCTCGTCCATTTCTAGAAGCACTAACTAGGTTGACATGTGCTTCCCAATAAATTTATTTAAGGAATAAACATGGAAGACTGGATGTATTCTACTTCCTAGAGGGATCTCGATCTTATATGCCACACTACCAATTTTCGGCAACACTCGGTAATGACCATAGTATTTAAGAGCAAGCTTATTATCCTTCTTCTCTTTTTTTAAGGATAACTACTTATATGGGTGTAACCTTACAAAAACAAATTCTCCCTCTTCAAAGTGTCGCTCACTCCTATGTTGATCATCCTATTGCTTCATACAGTGTTATGCCCATGCCAAAGTTTTCTCTAAGACTAGAGATTACCTCATGTTGATGTTGAATGTGATCTTCGACTGCTCTCACCTTTGGTTTGATCTTCAAGCTAGATATGAGTGATGGAGGATGGTACCCATAAAGTGCCAGAAATGGAGACATTTTGGAGGAGGTATGAAATGAAGTATAGTACCACCATTATGTCAGTGGTAACCATTACACCCAATGTTCTTGTTTATCTGAAGTAAAACATCAAAGATATCCCTCTAAAAATTTATTCACCACCTCAGTTTGCCCATTTGATTGGGGATGATAATAGGAACTCTGGGCTAGTTGGGTACCTAGACAAGAGAAAAAAATCAGTCGAAAAGTCACTTGTAAATATTGGATCATGATCACTTACTATAATTTTAGGCGTTCCATGGAGCTTTTGAACTATATCCATAAAAGAGATGGCAACTGTACTAGTTGTGAAAGGATGAGCCATGGCACAAAAATGAGCATATTTGGTAAGTCTGTCTACCACGACCATGATGACACTTTTCCCTTCTGATTTAGGTAATCCTATGATTAAATCCATTGATACGTCTTCCCATCTCTCACTAGGAATAGACAGAGGTTGGAGAAGACCAGGTTTCTTAATGGTCTCTCCCTTATTTTGTTGGCAAACCAAACATTTTTCCACAAATTTTTGAACATCTCCTTTCACCCCTCCCAAAATAAATACTTCTTAACTCTATGATATGTTTTTAGGACCCTAGCATGGCCACCTCTTGGAGAAGAATGTAGCATTGAAAGAACATGGTGTTTAAGTGTAGATTTCTTACATAGATATAACCAATCTTTATACCATAATGTATCCCCCTTCCATATAAATTGATCTGAGATGGATGGATCTGCCTAGAAATTTTGAATGAGATTATGTGTTATTTCATCTTTTTCTTCCATTCTTCACTTGCTTGATCTACCAAATCTGCATTTAGTATAGAGATGGCACATAACAATTCTTCTGCGGACTCATCCCTCCTAGATAGAGCATTAGCGACCAAATTTTCCTTTCTTTTCTTATAAACAATCTCAAATTCATATCCCAACATCTTAGTGACCCATTTTTGTTGTTGTTATGAAGATAGATGTTGCTCTAAGAAATATTTCAAACTATCATGATCAATTTTAACCTTAAAATGACTACCCATCAAGTATGGTCCCCATTATTTAACTGCATGAATTATTGCCATCATTTCCTTCTCATAGGTGGGCTTCAACAAATTCTTTCCTTTAGTTTTCATCTCTCAAAATGGATGGTGTGTCCTTCTTTGCTTTATTACTGCTCCAATTCCATTTCCTAAAGCATCGCACTCAACTATGAATGTTTTGGTTAAATCTGGGGTTACCAATACTTGAGTGGTGTACATAGCCACCTTAAATTTTTCAAATGCCCTAGATGTTTCCTCATTCCACTTAAAGGATTCCTTCTTCAATAATTATATGAGTGGTGCTGCTATACTGCCATAGTTTTTTACAAATTTACGATAATACCCTATGATAACTAAGAAACCTTGTAATTGCTTGAGGGTTCTTGGGGTTTCTCATTCCACCATGTCCTAGATCTTGTGAGGTTCCACCACTTAACACCTTCGTGAGAAACAATATGGCCCAAGTATTCCACTTCTTATACCCCCAAAAGAACACTTCCAAGGCTTGGCATAAAGTTGATGTTTATCTAAGACTTCTAAGACAGTATTGATGTGATGTAAGTGTTTCTCCCATGGTTTGTTGTAGATGAGTATATCATCGAAAAAATACTAAGAAAAACTTTCTTAGGAATAGTCTAAATACTGAATTCATCAAACTCTAGAATGTAGAGGGAGAATTGGTAAGACCAAATGGCATTACTAGGAATTCATAATGGCCTCGATGAGTTATGAAAGTTGTCTTATGAATATCTTCTTGCTTGACTATAATTTGGTGATAACCAGAATGTAGATCTAGTTTTGTAAAATAAATGGCACCATGAAACTCAATGATTGATGGGAATAGGAAACTTATCTTTGATAGTGAACTTGTTAAGATCTCTGTAATCTAAAGACATGCACCATCTTCCATACTTGTGATGCACCATCACCACTGGATCAGAATAGGCACTCTGACTGTGATGACTATTACCCATTTCCAACATTTCCTCCACCATATTCTTGATCTCACTCTTTTGCACATATGGATATCTATAAGGCCTGATGTTGGGAGGTTGGCTTCATGGAATCAATTGAATGGCATGATCATGTTATCTTTCAGGTGGAAATCCTCTTGGTTCCTTGAAGATAACTCCATGTTGATTAATAACCTTTTGAAGATCAGGATGTAATACCTTCATTTATGGTTGGACTTCCATAGAGAAAAATCGTGCTACAAAACCTTCAGACCCTTTTTTAAGCATCTTCTACATTTGGTGAGAACTCGCCACGTGAGGATCTTTAGCTTCTAGACCATGAAGTTCAAATTTTTTACCCTCAGAATGAAACCGCATGAATAATTCCTGGAAATTTATCTCTATGGTGCCCAAAGTAGTGAGCCACTGAACACCTCAGACAATATTAGCTCCACCCATGGGAATAGAAAACATCATAGATTCCAATGTGTAATCACCCATCATAATTTTGACTTTATGGCATTTACCTGAACATTGGAATGTGCCACCATCTAATAGAGCATGACATATTCTTCCTCTAATTTTTCCACTTCCTTTGTTGATGTTGCCTTATATTCTTCATCATCACCAGACCCTTCAATGTAGAACATTTTTTTCTCATAACATTTATGATTTGGTCCATATTTGCTATCACAATTAAAGAATAACCCTTTGGATCTTTTTTCTTCAATTTGTTGAGGTGTCAACCAAATTGGCCGAGGGTAAGAAGGAGATAAGGTGTTATGATATTTTAAGCTAGAGAAAGACGACCTTCTACTAGAAAGAAATTTTTCCTCTTCTCAATGTGCCATGATAATAGAATTAGCAACACTGAGTGGGTTAAAAATACATACCTCATGCTTAATGTGGTCCTTAAGAACCCCAATAAATAGGTCATTCAAATACTCTTCTGAAATATCCTCCACACGCAAGGAAAAAGTTTGAAATTGATGGACATACTCCTTAACTGAACCAATTTGGTGTAACTTTGCTAATTGGCTAAAGTAATTCTCCGAAACACTAGAACTATAGTGTAATTGAAGATCTTCAGTGAAAATTGTACAAGTGACATTTGGGCCATTCTTCTGCCGTTGAGCACATAACCAACGATACCAAACGAATTGATCAGGTTCTAGGTATAAGGATGCCACAGTTACCTTTTTTCCTGCTGGGATCTAATGGAGATTAAAGAAATTTTCCATTTGGGTAATCCAATTGATTAGATCCTTTCCATAAAATTTACACATTTCAACTTTTGGAATTATGCCCCTCCATTGGTGATTAGATCCACTTGAATGATTAAAGGATCCTCCCTAATTGGATTGATTTGGATCTATGTGACCATTGCTAGTTGAACCCATATGACTGGCATTGGAATTTTTTCTTGAAATAGCATGCAATAAATACTTCTTCATTGCATGAAAATCCTTCTGAATCTCACTCCTAAGGATACCTTCTAGTTGATGAAGCTCAACATTAAGGTCATCCTTACTCACCATATTGTTGACCCTTTCCTGAAGTTGGATGACCACCTCAAATACTCCCAAATCAGCAGACTTTGAATCCACATATTCCTTATTTGGTCTCATTCCTAGAGTTGCTTTCCCTTTTCCTTGTCCTCGGGTAGATCTACCAGCCATGACTAAGGTTTTGGGCCTAGGGGTAGACTTAATAGGGCCTAATTTTAGGGTTTAGGGTTTCATAATTGTTTTGGCCGAATATAGGAATTCATAAAAAAGAAACCATAGTTATTTTTTGGACAAGTTTCTGGAAATATTAAAAATTTGAAAATTTTCCAAAAATTATGCCCTAGAGAGCCAAATAGTGGATAAATATAAAACCGTAATAACATTTGTAAAACAAGTCAAAAATTCCTGAAATTTGGAGAGAAGATTACTTGACTGAGTTCTCCACATGACAAAAAAAATTACAGAAAAATTCACTACCAATCTTAAGATATATCCAAATCTTCAGAATTAGGGTTTGACGTCGTGCTAGCCAAGATCAAGCTCTGATACTACTTGTAATGAAATTACGTGATTAAGTATGATTATCACCAACAATAGAACATAAAATATCACAATATTACAGATAAATTATCTCAATATGAAAGTATAATAGCTTGGCCACTTCGAGGGGGAAACCTCCAAAAGTTACCATAAGACTCAAATACTCAACATAATGATCATCCACTACCTATAACCACTATTTATACTATTCCTATGATATGGCCATTAGCAAGGCTGACCAACTAATGATATTAGATCATATATGAAAGAGATACATCATGATAAGAAGTTATGATAGCTGCAAGTTGGCTATATCCATCCCATGTAAGATATATAATTAAGGGCGTGACACTTAGATCTACATAGCATGGAGTTAATACAGACCAGTTTGGATTCTATAGAATAAATTCAGAGCTAGGATATATGTTATAGAGTAAAAGGGGATCCTTTTTTTTAGATATCTGGAAGCTTCGCACCACACAGTGGGAGTGTTGAGGTTTCATTGGGAAACCTAGCACCATATAGCAGAGGCATGGAGTTCTTATTCAGATATCAGAGTGGCACAACAGAAGATAGTAGTCCTAAGTGCCACAAATCCTATATTTTGAACCATCATTTATTTATTATATATTTGGTATAATAGTACGTAGATTTCTTCTCAGCAATGTGATTTGGAGTTTATAATATTTTTGGGAAAAAAATACTTTCCCATTAGGGAGGTATGATTCAGAGGACATTACAAAGGATAGAGGTTACATAAACCTTCTAGGATGACTATAGTATGGAAGAGCACTCTGAGAGCTTTTCGATGACTATTTGAACACATGAAACAGGTTCTATACCACAAAATGGTGGATAGTCAAAGTTAGTCAACTTGTTAGTACCCAAATTGATTCTCCCTTCGTGATTGAGCAACACCGTAATTTGAGTAGGATGCTTGGAGATAGATAAATTAAAGTATGATTCATTTTGTAGTCAGGGAAGGACTTAACTGGCTCTTAATTCACTCAATCTTGGAAGAATTGGATGACACTGTGCAAAGGGTTTGACCTACCCTGACTACTTTAGGTTATGCCTTCAACCAGGGTGAGATGACCCAATTTGTAACCCGTATTGGTGGATAACATATGCAGATTGATAATATCATTCTTTCTTTTCACAAAATTACAAGAATACTTTGAGAAGGTCTGGTCAATACAACATAATATAACTCTCACGAGTTGTCACTTTAGAGAACGAAGAAACCTTCTAAACAAAATCCAGGTTACTAAGAGGTAATGGTGACACCTGATTTCTCCTGTTTATTTAGGTAAGGAATGTATAAGTCCATGAATTCCCTTAGCATTTATGAATGGATAGTGCAAATAGGGGTAGTTTGCCTAGGATTCATCTGATTAATTTTTTTTGGTGGGAAGTTAAGCAAGATAAATTTGATTATACTAAATCTTTAAGAAATTTTCAACATAAGTTGGGAAGTTCACAAATGCACAATGATAAAATTCTCCAAATGGTCAAAATGTTCCTTCAGCTAGAATATGTGTACCAATGGAAGCCCAGAAGTACACATTTTCACACATTCTTCAAGAATTCAACACGAAGGCTCATGTTAAAGACTCAATTAAACATTATAAATTCCTGGTTTGTCACGCCTAAGATACACTCATAGGATTACAAACAATCTTTATCAACAAAATTAAAGTAGAGTGAATTTAAATTATTTATTTGCATCATGAAATGAAAGCTTTCCTCATAATGAAATTGATAATGCTATAATACTATCACAAGGACCACATCTTGTGTGATTCAGAGAAATGTTTAACACAATATTGCAGCAAGAATAGAACAACCACTTGAAAACATTTCAAAATGAAAGTTAAACACAACTATGCCTATGATTAACACAAATTACTCAAGGTTCTTTAAATTTATCAGCTAGGGAAAGCATCAATTACAGTCTCAGAGCTTGTCAATGGCATGGAAATTTACAACCATCTTGACATGATCAAATTTAAAGACACATAGGAAATAAACTGGTTTCTCAGACAGTTCCTTTTAGAAAATGGCTCTTTCTCAAAACTTTCTCTCCTTTATTCTTCTTTGAAAAATTCACAGAAAATTTTAACCCCCCTTTCTTCTTATAATTTTTTCCCTCATTTTATATCTCTCAACTCACTTACAGACCTTCGATGTTTTCCCCCCAAACACAAGAATATTCCAAGGAATATTTTTTTCCACGTTACAAAACTGTGTTCTAGAAAAAGTTTACAATTGAGATTTCTAGGTGTATAAAATATAAGTCTTTTCAATGAGTTCCGTTTGTGCCCAAACTAGGATATCCGGTCATCACCTCTTGCTGATTACTTGAAACGTTCACTCTTGATTTTGATTAAAATATCATTTTAAATGATCACTTGAACATCTCTACATGTTTCTTAACAAGATGCACACCTACATTCATCTCTTCAAAATACTTCTTGGTTTCAGTGCATTCCATTTCATTATCTTACTGGTTTAAATGCGACATAGGATGTTTGTCAAGTCACACTGAATCACCAAATATACTCATTCTTAATATTTTTCAAAACTATAATCATCTCTGTGCGAATTGAAGCAATATTTGGTTCACATCATGGGAAGGATTTTATTAACACAGGGCCACATGCATTCTTCCATTTATAAAGCCTAGTTTTTCCTTAGTGTCAAAACACATTTATTTTCCTATTCTGAACTCAAATAATTCAATCAAGAAGATGGTGAAAGTACTTATAGCTCACATCCTGAAAGATATTTCTTCAGAGGACTTAAATCATATTTTCGATTTAAGCAGTCCTGATGAAGCTTTTGTCAGGAATCTGTTTAATATAGAATGTGTGGGTAACACCAGAGGACCTTTAACCTTCAGGCAAGGTTTTTCAGCTTAGCATTTCTTACATGGATAATCATGATTAATCCCATGTTTGCAGCTTTTCTAGGTTATGTATTTCCATCTCTATAGATGGGAGCATATGAAATCTTTTGAATATTTGAAGAGATACTGGATTGAAAGAAGGCCCCAAGTATCTAGGAAAACTAATTTTCAGTGTCCATTCCTATGTGATGAAGGATTTTTGTCTAAGGAAATTCCTCAAGAGTTCATATGTATTGTATGAAAAATCTTCCATTGACACTGTGCCCACTATTTCCCATAAAGTAGATGAGTTGGATAGAGGAGGATTCACTTCCTGGAGAAAGGAGACAAGTAGAAAATTTTTTCCCTTGCATCACCAGGTCTAACATCAGCACCATCTTCGAGAAAGAGGAAGGGTGAAAAAGAAACTCAATATCCAGTTGTAATCATTTGATGGAGAAGAGGACCAATCTATTTATTCTCTTCATTCAAGGGCTACACTTTCTTTAGCTCGGGATAGTAGGGGAAGATTTTTAATTCGTTCATCCACCCATGTAATGCATTGTACTTCACAATCTGAGCATGAATTTCTAAAACCTCAGCCTATTCCTTCCCCAAGATACAATCCACCCTTTACAAATAAGTGGGAAATTGAGACAAGATCAAGACCTTGCAAACCACCTAGTCCACATCGTGTATTACCTACCTTTCACAGTAACCCCAGGCCTCTCTTCTCAAACTACTCTCAAAAGGTCAATTCTTCACAAAGGAAAGGGGAAAACAACATTTTTCTCAAGTGGTTTGGATCTCTCATACTGGGTATCATCTCAGCAAAATAAAATTGAGCTTGAAGAAATCATGAATCATCCTAGAATGAGCTTTGGAGTCATTGATGGACTTGGGAATGTCTCAGGACCTGGCGGGGTCGATCATCTTCATTCAAACAACGCATAAGGTTGAGTGATTTTTTGTCTGAGGAAGAATAAAATTTTGAGTAAACTTCCCCTTGTTGGGAGGAGGCTATGAGAGTAGACTGAAAAATGTTTGAATGTGTTTCTCTCTTGATTGTCTCCATTTGGCTTTTATACATGTATATCACTTTTTATTCAAGGGCAAGGGCCCCTATAGAATCCTATCCTTTGTTTTTTGTTCAAATTGTAAGCAATACAAGAATATTAATAGTTCACATGTCTGTTCCAAATGTATGCATGAAATATTAATATAATCCACTATGAACTACTACATCCTTTTTATCTTATAATTGAAACAAAGAAACAACAAAATTTCAGAAAGATAATTAAATTTGATGCATCAGAAATATCAATTCACAATATTAGTTAAGTGGAGTGTGAAAAGAGAATACAAAAATGAGGAAAAATGTGCTTAGGCATGTTTATCATCGTTTATACCTACATCTTCCTCCTCTTCATCCCTTTCTGTTGCATCTTGATCTTCTGGTATCCTGGCCACATAAGCATCATATCTCTAGAACAATTCATTTACTTCATCTTCATCAGGTCTAATGTGATACTATAAAATCAATGTTTGTCTTGATATTGAGTCCAAACACTGGGCCATTTTTTGCTTATACTCCACTATCCTGGCTTTCAATTCCTTAATCCTATTTTCAATCTTCATCATATTTTCAATAGTTTCATAGGAAAATTCATCTACCTGGATATTATTTCCAAAGGAATTGAGCAATTAATCTAGCTTTAAAGTACCCATACCTCTTTTTAGATTTATCCACCACCATGTCCTCTAATATTAGATCAATGGCATTAAGTAGATCATCGATCCAGTTTCTTTTGACTTCAAGCCTTTTCTTGATTTCATTTAGGGTATCCAATCTGATTTTTGTTAAGTCTTCAAGAGCATATTGACTCCCTTTGTGCTCGATTGGCACAATGCCTTCTTTCTCAACTAGCTCCTCACTAAGCCTGGTTATACGGTCAAGTCTGGGGGAGAGTTCCTTCCAGGTAAAAGATCTCATTGTCACAATCTTCAATTACTCCATCAATTTCATTTAAGCAACTTCTGAGATCTTCATATTTTTCCCTTGCTTCAGTAATAACTTCCTTTCCTTTCTCGGGAAAATTTTCAACCCATGTATCCACCACTTGGACCTTTTTAACAACATTATTTATTTTTTCCATACCCTCAAGGGTGTTCGCAAAGGCACCAATTGGCTCTTGATTGGTTTTCACTATCAGCTATTGCAAACATGAACTTAAGGCCCTAACTTGTTCCTTAATTTTCTTATTTTTTATTCCATCTTCATCCACCTTTTGTAGAAGACTATTCACAGCTTCAGACACTCCCTTCTTTAGTTGTTCCCTGGATGGTTTACCCAAGGGAATAACCTGAATACTGTAGTCATCATTGGTTATATATTTTCTTGTCTTCCCCTCAAAAGGAGTTGTTATTTCCAAATTTATTTCCCCAGATGAATCAGTAAGATTTATTATGATGGTTCTGGCCCTTTTTAGGGCTCTTACTATCTTTGGAAAGTACAAATCATAAGGTCAACTACCTACACAGGAAAGGTCATTTCTTCACTTGACATTAACTTCACTAATCCATCCCTTCTTCAAACCTATTCCAACTTTTGTCTCCTTTGATATTTTCTGGAGTTTCTTAGGGACAACTATTGTTTGCTTGGACATTTCTTGTTCCTTTTGTACTAATAACTCTATCTTTTCTTGAACACTTATCTCAATTTTCCCTAAACAAGCTCACTCTGTAATATTCATTCCTCTGGATGCTTCTTTTCCTGATCTGGCACTTCAATTGATCATCCTTAACCTGATCAGTATCAAATTTCAAAAGGAACTCCTTTACTATTTCTCTAGCTGAAACCATGGTAGCATGAATTTTTTCCCCGTTTGCCATTTTGTATCAAAGTTTGGGCAATGGGTTCTTTTTCTCCCAAAACCGCCTGAGTTTCCAAACTACCACCTTCATGCCCTAAAGACACCTCAGGTAATGTCATGGAAGGTTTCTCTACTGGAAATGAGTCCAAATTTCCCATTGAGAGCTGTGATTCTCATCAACAATAATTTCTTCATCAGCAATTGCATCTTTTGTCATTCTCAATATTTCTTCAAAAGAACACTTTCCTTCATGGTGAATGTCTTCACTCTTATTAATTTCAATGGGAATAGGCACAAAATCTTCTTCTACCAATTCAGTATTAACATCCTTTTCCACAAATAACTCTGATTTATCCATTTTCACAACCATTTGTTTTGGGGAATACATACTTGTTTCCTGACTTCCTACTTCAGTTTTTAATGCATGAGGATCTCTTTCTAATTCCTTACTTGTTTCAATATTTCCCACTGGTGTTAATATGGGTTCATCAATAGAAAAATTGGGTGCATCTAACATGGATAATCCCTCACCATTATCTATGTTAATTACCTCATTTTTTACATTTATAAATTCATGCATGGTTTCAACTGGAGGTACATTGATATTCTTAACAAGTAGGGCCTCAAGAATTTTCATACCTGGAGTAAAAAAATGATTGTCCACCAGATCAACTACAAATTTCCCTTGAGAAACTGGGTTTTAAGTGCATTCCACTTATTTTTCCATGAAAAATGAATGAGGGATCATAAGACTTGATTTCACCATACTTGGCAATGATGCATCCTGCTGCTTCTGGGAGATATCAGTTTTCTCCACTTTTGGGGGATCAATTACCCCATCCCTGTGTTTGAACATTTTTGGTGTATGGGAACCTACCCTCACCAGGACTAGCTAGTGGACAATTTTGGGTTTCTTGTGCATCCCCTCAAAATTCATCAATTATGGTGGTGTTCTCTTTTCATCTTTGTGTGGCCTAGGCTGAGAGTGACCACTTGTCATGGCTACACTCATAAATTTTTCAGTACTATATGGCTTAGGTAAAACACTTGGAAAAGACATCTGTGATGTGATACCCTTTCCCTTTTCCTGGATTGGTACAACAGTAGTAATAGAGGAATTTTCCATGGACTTTAACAGCATCTTTTCAGTTTTTTACTTGAGTGCAGACATGGAAGTACCTATCTCACCGGTGGTTGTTGTCCATTCATCAATAATCCCACCAGTAGGCCTTCTGAAAGTAAATAGAGGAGCCTTTCCTCCTAAGGGATAAATTTTATCAGCACCCTCCTTTAGAGGTGGGAGATCATCATATAAGTTCCCTAGATTTCTGAAGTTATTTAGAATTATTGTGTTTTGTATTGATAAATCAATGTTCATCTGGGCTAATCAGTCTGTCGTTATCCTCATGACATTAGTGATCCTTATGTAATGATTATCAGACTCTTCCCCATCCCAATTTGGGGGAGCTATAGGTTGGATTTATACCTTCTGATCAGTGTAGAATTTACTTATTGTGTTTAAATCATCCACAACTCCTTCTGGAATGAATGCAACCTTAGAGTCTACTACTTGTGCTAAAGTCATCCTAGAGAAATCCCTCAGTCTGAATTCTTCTTCATCCCTCTAATTCATCCATTAGTCCTCAAAGTGATGCTCATGCTCCAAAAGTATTGGCAACATTATTAAATACCCATTGAATGTCATAATTGGCTCTAGCCTCAAATGTCTCCATGGCTAAAATCTTCATTTCTTCCCCAATCAATCTGTATTTTATAATGGAAGGGAAAGAAAACCTTCCAATTCTGATACGGAATTTGAAATTTTTCTTATGTCTCCCAGCAATTAACTTGTGCACAGGCACCAATTGTCTTTCCAATTCACATAAACATAGCTTTTCATCAACATATTTAGGAAATTTAAAAGGTTTTCCCTCAAAGCCACTAACCCTGATATAAGTGAACTTATTATATTGGATGAAGTAACATCCATACTCCATAATCACTTGTCTTGCATGCTTGCACATTCTATACTACCCCCATTCTAGTTTAAACAAATAAATGATTGGCGCAAAGAAAGCATCATTTACCAATCTAACATTTCCACCCAAGTTAGTTAACTGCAATTGGGGGAATATTTCATGCATTGGGAACTTTATAACATCATCTTGCGATGAAAATGTTGGGAAATGTTTGTGTGATGCAACATTATAAATCAGATATGTCATCATATAAAACTCCAACTCTGTAGTTTCCCCCATTTCAATTTTTGTTGCTAGAGTGACCATATTACCATGAATTACTTCTGAAATAAAAGTGGCCCAAAAAATATTTCCTTCTCTCCAAAATGATCCAGATATAAGTTGTCATCCACTCTTTAAACTCATTTTTAGTCTCTAGACCTGCCATCTGACTCAAAAGCACAATGATATCCTCAACTTCTTCAACAAATTGAGCCCTAACCAATCTTTTGGGGATTTTGGTTGATGCCTTTCTCTTTGTGAGGAGCCACTTTTTGTTTATCATTTTGGCATAATCCTTCTTCTTTGCTTCATAATCTGCCAAGGCTATTTTGATGCCAATAGTAATTGGGTTTGCAATTATAGGCAATTTCAGTATTACTCTGATGGATTCCGGTGTCAATGTCAACACCGCATCCTTGCTCCTGTCTAATACCTCTCTCTTCTCAGAATCATAATTAGTGGAAAAATAGAAAACTAATTCTAGGCATTAAACAAAAGGTTGGATAGCCCCTGCTAAGGTAATATGGCTATCAAAAATTTCCTTCAAGGACTCACTCATATGGGCACAACTTAACCATTGATGGAAATCATTCAAATCAGCACTCATCAAATCAATGTCTTTTATTTTGTCTAGGTCACTTGTGACCCCCGACATACCCAAGGAAGAAAATGGCATAGTCTTCATTTCAAAAACACTAACTTTACTTTAATTATTTTTCCAATGGAATAGACACGTTACACAAGAGTTTCAATATCTTACCAGTTTTCTATAGGTGCCCGAGTAATTCTGATTCAAAACAACAACTTTCACACTTCTCAAGTTCGTAAATTGAGCTCCACAATAATTATGATTGCACTTCATTGATAAAAATGACAAGAGATCATTGAATTAACAATAAATGATGAAATCATTCGCATCCCATAAGGTCCTTTGTTTGCGGAGAAGTATTAATGGTGGCAGAAATAGATGCATTATATCATATTCGTTAACTCTACCTTTTTATAACTTTAAAATTGAGCCATCCACGTGGAACTGATTTTCGCTGAAGCGGGCCTAGGGGCATCTTTTACATTTTTTGATGCTTAAATAAATTGTGTACCTTTAGAAATTTTGGCCTGCCCATCCGCTTTTGATATAGTCCTGATACGTGGCTTCACCTGGGCGTCAACAGGGTTACGGCTTACTTTATAATTTTAATCCTTTTTCAAAACAAAGCCAAAAGTTTCAAAGTTCCCCAGTGACCTACCTCCCTAATTTTGATGTAGACATGACACATGGATTTATCTAGTTCCTGGCGGAGTCGCAGCTCATTTTTATAATTTTACCCCTTTTCAAAACAAAGCTAAAATTTCAGTGCCCCGGTGATCCGCCTCCCCACTTATATGATAAAAAATGGTCACATGTCCTTTTGTGGGTCTTATGAATTCCTTTTATACTTTTATGCCTTTCTCCATAATGCCTCAAAACACAAAATGGGCCCGCCTTCCCACAACCGCTTGATTTATGACAAGTGTACACCTTTTGGGGCCCAAATAAGAATTTTCTCTACCACTTCATAGTTTTGACTATCCAATTAGAATTCATCGGAGCCATGGGACCAATTCATCATTTTGCAAAATAATAAAAAGTGACAAGTTCGCACAATGGACCCGCCATGCCATGACCAATTAGAGATAACCACGTATCCACGAATATTGGGACAAAATTTTACGAAGAAAACACGATCGTGGAATGAAAAAAATAGAAGGGGAAACCCCACCATTCATGCCCAAATTACAAATTATTCCCTGTGGACAAAGAAACTTTAAACAATACAAGGCCCAACATGATCCATGACTACAGAAAAGTATTAATCAACACCATAGTGAAGGTTAAAATTCTTATGCATCCATACAGGGAGATAGAAAATACTTCAAACCACGCAGACTGGATTTTTTTTAAATGAAATAGGTGAGGTTAAAACTAAGCACCAACACAACTCTTAGAGGGGACTTGATCAACTAGAAAATCACTTTATGAAAAATGGAAAAACATAAGCATGTGTGCTATGAGTTGGGGTTTAGATTCTCCAGTCTTCGACGATCAAGAAGTTTGTTGTGAAAATAAGAGGTTCAAATTTTTTTATGGAAGGGAGCCTAGCCGCTGTGAGGACTATGTTATTATCACTAAAGTGGTGGGTCCTCAAGCAACCACATGGCTTTCCACCACAACTTTGATTTCTCTCTATTTTCCTATCAAGAGTTGATAAGTGAACTATATGTTGTAGAGTGCATTTGCATTGATTTTAGCTCGATAAGCTATTTCATAATCTCGGTTCCCAGTTGGTCACATTGCATATATTATGTTCAAAGCCACATATTTATATTTCTCAAGATTTAATTACCATAATGTTCGTGCGGGTTTATCTATATGGAGGATCAAATTACCAGCTCAACCATATGACTCGGTGATCAGTCCCATCGATAACTCGTCAGGAAGTATGCCTTATCTCCCATAGAGACTCAGCCTTTGGAATAGGTACTCAAACCACACAACTTTCCAACCATTCGGCCCACACAATGGGTGAATCAAACATACTAACCGCCTAATCAAACAACTCAGCATATGGTATGTGGCTGAAAAAAGGAGTCAAAGGCATAACCAGAGTCACATAAATAATGGGCGGTCAAGCCTATTTTAAAACGTAACCTCGCCATCCATGCCAAATATGTAGGATATAGCCCACAAAAATACAAATGGTCCATCCCAAAATCATAGGCAATATTTGATCCCCCGACCTCTCCATTACAAGCGAAGTGGCCTCACCAGCCCATCTATATAGGTGGTTGTGATAAGATGAGGGTGATAAGCCCTATATATAATATTTGTAGGCCATTTTAGCCTATATAAAAGCCTCTCTCCCTCTCATTCAAACAAAAGAGAAAGGAAATGAAGGAACTCTAAGCTATTTTTCTTAGAGCTTATTCAATGGCATTTGTAGAGATATATAAAGATCTTCGAAGCTATTATTTTAATAAGATATTATTTTATAATAAAGCCTTATCATTAATTATAGGAAATTTTTGGAGAGTAAGTCCTATTTAATAGTATAGGTAATAATTGTGGGAACTAAGTCCTATTTCAAATAGGCAAATTGTAAAATTGGGAGTTATTAAAAACTCACCAATTGGCCCAACACCACAATTTTATTTACAAAGCATGGAATTGTTGATTTGAGAGCTATAGGGCATCTTGCGAATGACTGGAAGGCTGATCAATTTCTATAGGATTATTAGGCACTAGGAAGGTGGAGGATGGACTTATTTATAATCGGTGTTCTCCAAAAGGATGGAGCACTTTATAGGCAAGTAAAGTTCCATTAGGTTTTGTTGTAAAAGTCATATTGTAATTACAAATTTTGACTAGTGGAATGGTTCGAAAGAACCTGGAGATGTAGGCTATTAACAAAATTCGTAATCAATCCATGTGTGGTGTGTTTACATTCTTGTATTTTTTGGGTTATTTTTATTAAACAGAATAATTTTATCAGAAATTATTAATAATCCTATAAGGGTCTTAAGATCGTAGAAAAAATAATAATTAAAATTTTTGACTTGGATTTTTGGATCAAGTTGGTATTAAAGTAGGCTGCTAGCATTCAAAATCTCTAATCTCTAATCAATTTTGGTATTAGAATCAGTTAATTTTACCAAGTTATTACTTCAAGTTTGTGTATTTGGTTCAGTTTGCATGAATATGGTACATGTGCGCTAGGGGAAAGATGTCCAAATAGGCGAAGCTCAAGGAAATTGATGCGTATAATCACCAGATCCAAAAAGAGAATTCTCTCTTGAGATTAATGTATTACTCCTTAGAAGAAGAGAATGCTCACTTGAAATCAGAATTAAAAACCAAGGATGAGCTCTTGGCAAGGTTGTAATGTGGTGATTAGATAAAGGAAATACCTTCAACTTCAGATGTAGAGACCATGGCTGATGAGTGCACTATAAGTTGTTCACCACATGAATATCCTTCCCCCCATTTATTTTTGGATTAGGTTTTGGTTTTTCTAATGTGGGAATGGAAATTGGAGATTCCTCCATGAATGTTGATGTAGACAAGCTTCCGAAAGCAAAGTGAATACCCCACTAGTCCTGCAAGAATATTATGAGAGGGAAAGTTATGCTTCGTCATCAGAGGTACGATGTGGTAATAAAAATCAGCGAAGAGGTAATAAGATTCCACCTCCATTTTCTTACCATAATCATAAGCATAGTAAAACTTCTTATTCACTTTTTCATCTTAAGAAGTATGGTTATGATTTTCAGAAAATGTGGAATGCCTTTCCATATAATTTTTGTGGATTGCATAATAATTTTGTGGCCAGATGATAGAAAAGGAGGACACTGATGAAGAATTTGATGTCTTTCATCAGGAACAAGGCAAATCAGAAAGACCAATCTCGTCATGTAGAGGTGAGAAATAGCAGTAAGAGTTCCTCATCCCAGAAGAAGGAGATTAAGAGGAATTTTTGAGCTCATTTCCATAGGAATGGGCATCGGGTGGACAATTTCTAGAAACTTCATCCATATCTCCATCAAAGTAATGTCAAGACAAAGATGGAATGGAGGTATATTGCAAAGGAAAAAGAGGTTTCTACTCCACCACTAGTTGAGAAATAAACCCAAGACCAGGTAATACTTGAAAGTGAAAGTCCTTTAAAATGGGTAAGTCAACAATTTTTCAATTATATATTGCATAATTAAGATTGATGAATAGTATGCAATATTTGTTTGGAGATCATATTTTGTGAGAAAATTCTAAGAGAAAGGTTTACCATACTCAGTGGATTTTTTTTACTTAAAAGTTTTTATTAATACTCCAAACATATCTCCTAATAATCTTATGAGTACCTGTTACAGCTTAGAAACATGATTTAACTCATATTTATAAGCTTGGAGAGTTATCATCCATTTGTGCAAAGACCTCAAATGTATTAGTTTGGATCTTCATTCTGTATTGTGAAATTGTTACCATATAACATGATGGTAGCTAACTACCATTATTACTCACTGTTGGGTCAGATCTTTATTCTGTGAGAAGTTCATTATGGTGATACATTAGAATGGCACCTGATAATTTGTGTCAATAAAAAGGATCTTGTAAGATATTAGCTTGAAAACATCATTCAATGTCAAGACATTACAAGCGGACATCTTCATGGTAGTTGCTCATTAGGACTTAGCACCACGCAATGGAAGCATTGAGGTCTGTAAATAGGACTTAGCACTGTGCAATGGGAGCCTTAAGGTTTGGAAATGGATGTGACATTAGGTTGCATATTCATTCTATGTAGAGTCTCTTATGGCCCTATAGTAGGATGTTACTTAACAAGTCATTGTCCATCACCGACATCAGATCACTCTTACCTCTGCGTAGCATGGAGTTCCTTCGAACCAGTTTGGATTCCATAGAATCAACTCGAAGCCAGGACCTGTGGTATATGGTAAAAGGAGATCCTTGTTGCCATATATCTGGAAGCTTAGAACCACATAGTGGGAGTGTTGATGTTTCATTGGGAAACTTAGCACCATATAGTGAAGGCATGGAGATCTTCTCCAGACATCAGAGTGGCGTAGCAGGAGGCAGTAAGCCCAAGTTCCATAGATCCTAGAGTTTGAACCATCATTTGTTGATTTTGGAGTTAGCAGAATACTACGTAGATCTCTTCTCACCAATGTGATCTGTAGTTTACAATATTTTTGGGAAAAAAATCCTTTCCCATTAGGGAGGCATGATCCAGAGGACATCACAGAGGATAGAGGTTTGATAATTCTTCTAGGAACACCATAGTATGGAAGAGTACTCCGAGATCTTTCTGGAGACTATTTGAACACAAGAAATAGAGTTCGTATGACAAAATGGTGGTTGGTCAAAGTTGGTCAACTCTTAAAGGGGACTTGGTCAATTGGTAAGTCACTTTATGACAAGTGGAAAAACATAAGTGTGTGTGCTACAAGTTGGGGTTTAGATTCTCCAGTATTCGATGATCAAGAAGTTTGTCCTGAAAACAAGAGGTTTAAATTTTGTTACAGAAGGGATCCTATCCACTGTGAGGATTGTGTTATTATCGCCAATGTGGTGGGTCGTCAAGCCACCACAAGTTTGATTTCACTCGATTTTCCTATCGAGAGTTAACATGTAGACTATATGTTTCAGAGTGCATTTGCATTAATTTTAGCTCGGCGAGCTATTTCATTATCTCGGTTATGAGTTGGTCACATTGCATATACTATGATTAAAGCCACCTATTTAGATTTCTTAGGATTTAACTACCACAATGTTTGTGCACATTTATCTATATCAAGGATCAAAGAACCAACTCGACAATATGACTCAGTAATTAGTCCAACCGATAACTTGGAAGTAGGTATGCCTTATCTCCCATAGTTTCTTGGCCTTTTAAATAGGAAGTCAAACCACACAACTTGCCAACCATTTGGCCCACACAATGGGTTTATAAAACATATCAATTGCATAATCGAACAAATCGGCATATGGTATGTGGCCTAAAAAAAGAGTCAAAGTCGTGACCGGAGTCACGTAAAATATGGGCAGTTGACCCTATTTTAAAACGTAACCCCGCCATCCATGCAAAACATGTGGGATATATCTCACGATAAATACAAATGATCCACACCAAAATCATAGGCCGGATTTGATCGCCCAACCTCTCCATTACAAGTAGATTAGCCTCACCAACCCACCTATATAGGCGGTTGTGATAAGATGAAGGGTATAAGCCCTATATACCATATTTTTTTGGCCATTTTGGCCTATATAAAGGCCCTTCTCCCTCTCATTCAAACAACAGAGAAAGGAAATGAAGGAACTCTAAGCTATTTTTCTTAGAGCTTATTCAAGGGCATATATAGAGATATTAAAAGAGAATCCAAGATATTATTTTAATAGGCTATTATTTTGTAATAAATCCTTATTATTAATTATAGGAAATTTTTTGTAGTCCTATTTAATATTATAGGCAATAATTATGGGAGATAAGTCCTATTTTAAATAGGAAATTCGTAAAATTGGGAGTTATTGGAAACTCACCAATTGGCCCATAGAGCCACACTTTTATTTGCAAAGCCTGAAATTGTTGACCAAAGAGCCATAGGGAATCTTGTGAATATCTGGAAGGCCGATCAAGTTCTGTAGGATTATTGGGCACCAGGAAGGTGGAGGACAAAGTGATTTATCATTGGTGTTGTTTGAAAGGCTGGAGAACTTTATAGGAAAGTAAATTTCCATTAGGTTTTTTTGTAAAAGTCATATTGTACTTGAAAATTTTGACTAGTGGAACGGTTTGAAAGAACCCATATATTTAGGCTATTGCAGAACTCTGTAATCAATCTGTGTGCAGTGTGTTTACATTATTGCATTTTTTTGGGTTGTTTTTATTAAACGAAATAATATTATTGGTAATTATTAATAGTCCTATAAGGGTTTGGAGGTCGTAGAAAAAATAATAATCAAAATTTTTGACCTATATTTTCGGATCAAGCACATTACAAAATATATTCATAAACAATTCTTAATAATCAAATAAGGTTTCGACACTAAGACCTTTAGGTTCACAATCTACTTGTGTTATTTATTTCTATAGCATTTTATTGAATGGTTTGCGAGAAAAAAGCTTGCAATTCAAGCCTATAATGATGTTAAGTTCAAACCAAAAGTGTTACTTCTATTAACTGAGTAGACTCCCAAGATAAGGATGTTTTATAATGGAAGGCAATAAAATAAATTTTTGGACTACTTTTGGGCTCCACTTTATCAGACAATTAGACAAACCACAATTCTTAGATTTCCTATGACCTGTAGAGATTACATTTAACTGGGATCAGAGATACAGTTGCCTGACGGATACTTCATGAAGAAATATATTGTTGTAAGGTTTTATGGATCAGAAGTACAACCTTACGAATTTCCAATGCATGCGAAAAAGAGGATTTTTGACTTGAAATATATATGGTAGATGGAAAGCAAAAATAATTTTATATTTTGTTACACAAGAAAAGAGGAACATATTTCCTTTTTACCATTTTCATGTGGAGGGTTCACATTTGAGAGAATAGCAATCAATATTGCACATGAAATTTTACAAATGTTTAACTTTGATGTTGACTCTCACTAGATGTATGAGCTATGTGAGGTGATTAAATCAAGGGTAGTGGTGAATAAGAGATCTACCACTAAAATTCAACATAAAAGTAAACCCCTGCTAGAAAAATTGAAAAATAAGAACTCTTGGGATGAGATAAAAAAATTAATGGATTAAATTGTTATTGAGAAAATAATTAGTTTTCAATATGTGTCAACAATAATTTTGGGATTGCATCCACAAAAAAAGGTAGAGATGATAATCGAGACATATCAATATGATTTTTTTAATGTAAAAGATGTTAAAATTTACTCTTCTAAAAACATGTCAAAGCATCTAGATGTTGCTTTGCGAGAAAAAAATTGATCAAGGTCAAAAATAACTTCCTTTTAGTTTTATAAGGGGAGACCTAGTGATCCAAAATGTGTTTTATAGTAGGATTCTATTCTAGAAGATGATATATTTAAAATATTGTCAAATGAATTGCATCCCATAAAGGCAAGTGGTGATGATCATTCTATCTCTGAGAAGGAAGTAAAACTACACACTCCCCTACATGAGAGATAAATCATATTAACCAAGTCTAACTAAAAGCACAAAATAACTATATACTATAGGGCTAGTTATAGCTGAAAATATTGAGTTTATTGGTGGTGGTTTGTGTTTAATAGGATAAGTAATTTGGCTACAACTAGAGGTACATCCTAGATGAGGTTTCAATAGGTTAGACCTTGGATCTTGGGAGAAAGGACCACTGCATAAAATAAGTGGTATTCCAATACATATTTCTCCAAACTCAAACCCTCAATATACATTACAACCACGTGTTGAAAACTAAAGAGGTGTTGGAAGTGAATTTTCTACTATTATTGGTGGTGGTAGTGATGGTAGTAGTAGTGGTTAGGAAGTGCCACAAAAAACTTATTCAAAATATTCCAATGCATACATTTCCTACTGCCAAAAAAGGATGCAAGAAGAGGTAAAAGATGGAAAAATATAGTTACTCTTGTGTAGGGTATCATTACCTCAAGGAAATTAATTACAAAAGGTAGTGCCACCCCTCAAAAAAAATTACTAATCCACACGGAAAGTACCCCAAAAATTAAATTAATCCTCCATTCAAGCATTGGATTCCTCCACATGCCTTATGTTTTGATTACAAAACTAAGTTTTCCCACAAATCAGAAAGAGATGGAAGAAACAAGAAACAAATACTACAAGATATTGTAACTTAAGATCCTTCCAAAAGAAAGGTATTATCTACATATAACCTAGACACATATACCATGGAGTACATGTACACTATGCCTAAAGTTAAAAAACTAGAGGATCAAATGGTTTGTAGTGAATATGAAGTAACCACCCTTCAAATGGATTTTACTAGAATGAAACCTTGTGAAAAAACAAATGTATAAAAATAAACAATGATGTGGTATACACAACATTGCTAAAGAAAGACAAATAGAAAAATAAATTGAATAATAAAATTCAAAATTTAGAGGCAGACTTGGAAAATGAGAAAGAAAATAGTAAAAGTGACACTTAATAAGATCGGTGTGTAGACATAAAAATTAGGTCGCGTTCCCTTGGTCCCTTGTTACTTAATCGACCTAAAAAATCTCACCTAACCATGGCCCCTTTCATTCCTATAATATTAATTTAATTAATTTAATTTAATTAATTCATTATTCTCACAATATTTATTATTTAAATATCTTAATTGAGATGATACCACATAAATATCTACCCCTCCACCTCACCAAGCCACCTCACCTAGACACCTCACCGAAAGCCTATTATTAGCAGGTTTCCATAACCAACTAAAACCTAACTAACACCCTAAAATTGAATTTCCTACACCTCATTCTCACAGCACAATGGTCACTCTCACCCTTGTCTGGATGAATAGTGAGATTTGGCAACCGTTATAGCCATGATCTCTTATTTTTAGCACACCTAGGGAATCTTGCCTTAACCGACGTCAGTTAGCCTGTAACCACTGTCAATTACCATTAATTCCCCTTCAGACCTCATTCTTGGGGTTGACACATCTAGACTTCACAATTTAGCATGCAAGCAAGCAAAACAACATTATTTTGTACATAGACGTCCAACATCCATCCAGCATGCATCCTAGCCAAGATTTAACTGGAACCAAGAAAGAAGGATCCTAGGCGGGTCCATGCAATATCTCTTCAACACTTGGTGATTCATCCACACCATTCAGTTTCATACCAGCACCTCCAACCCTCACTCACAGCCATCTACACCAGTTTTAAAGTAAGTAGAACATCTCCTCTTCTCTGTTGTCTTTCCTATTGCATTTTATTTCTTGTTTTCTACATGTACTTTGCTATCTAAGTCTCCCATAGACCATCTTTTTATACCTACACCCTCACATCCTTACAAAAAAACTATGTTAAAGCCCTTTCAAACCACTTAGAACCTTTTCCAACCAATCCCGTCCTTTGTGCAATCACAAAAGAGACCCAAAACCATTTCTGTAGGATTTTCAGTATTCCACAGTGATCAGCATCAGTTTACCCATAACCGATGTCGGTTTCCCTATAGTTCCCTGACCTTAGATCATCCCTGTTTAACTCATCTAATACCCACCTCACCTCCACCAAAACCCCATTAAACCCATCTCCTAACCTGCTAGCCCTCATAGACCTCACTATAACATTATCTAACACATCATTCAGTCTCCTGATAACTTAAGAAACTCTCCCTAAGACCCTTGTTTTGGCCCCCTGTCCAACTATTAGTGACCAGCGTTGGTCACCCTTAAGGCATCGGTTACCCTCAGACCGACATCGGTCTCTGTGTTTCCTACCTTGACCCTAAACAGAACTATCAAACACCTTGACCATTGACCTGAACTATCCAGAATCATACCCTAACCTGTCCTTGCACCTGTGACAGACACCTTACCTCTCTCAATCTGATTGTAGCTTACCCTATTATTATTAAATCCATTCGTTGTATTTAGGTGAGATAACTAAATCATTTAACTACAATAGGATTTCATTTACTGTTTAAATTAACTTGTTTCAAATAGTGGACTGACACAGCCATCTAGGAAGTATCACACTTCCCAAAACTAGCACATGCTAGGATATCCACTGTCATATATCATTTAACTTCCATTCTTTTGTCTTGCTTTGGTCTCTCAGGTAGTTCCTCCCAGCCAAAAGGAAGCTCTCACGGTTAGCTCTGGATCGAGGAGTCAGTACGTGTGCAACAACCTTCAACCATCTATAACAGGTATTCCTCCTATGCCCATTACCTTATATGTTTTGTCATCTTCTAAGAAATGATAAGAAATCAGGTGAAACATTTTGGCATGCCCGGTGGGACCCATTCAAGGTTCCTTACATTCTATTCATTCTTAGGAAACGTTGTGTGTCTGTTTCCCTTTTGAAAAACATACACATTAATTTTCTTCCTTGGTAACAATATTTTTCTTGCTATTTGCTCTAAAAGAAACCTTTCTTTTGGTGTACTTAAAATGAACTCTTCTTTCACTTCCTGTGTACTGCATTAGTGAAAGATCATCCTCTTCATGTTCATCTCTTTGTGTCATCGAATATCACATTTCGATTTGGGCTTAAAATTAATCGAATTTCATTCTGCTATCATGTATTAGTGCACATTAATTGAGGGCAACCTATACGTTGGAATTCATGCCCAACTGACGGTTGGTAAATGAATCATAGCAAGCACTTTATTTCTCTTTCTCTCTCTCTGAGTCTTATACAAACATCACAAATTTGAAAATACATACATTCTTGAATAACATCTCACCCGGAAGAAGTTGTAGGCAATCACACAATTGCGGTACAGTGGGCACCCAACTTGTTTACTTCTGTCGAGTACCCCATCAAAGGAAGGCCCGTCCCCACCATATAATTCTTGAAACCTAACCCAATAGATCTCCTTCTTCGTAGGAAGCCTTCCTCACCAAAAATTCTACTTTACAATTCATGTGTCAGTCCTATAAATAACATAAGTTGAACAAACGTAATAGAATAGGCACTCTTAGGAATGTTTTTTCTTAGTGTTTTTTGTTTGATTTACATTTTGAGGTGTGAGGTTTACGTTCTTCATCTTTTTTCGTTTCTCCTTGCACACTCCTCATCATAGTCAGTGTATTATGACTTCGTCTGAGTGTTCCTGGACCTTATTTACATCATTCTCAGACTTTTGGGTTTGATTCTAAATCAAATTTTAAATCACAACCACTTTCTTCTTCTTTGTTTCAATTTCACAGTAACCAACCTAGGTTAATCTTAACCATCATCGGTTACCCTCTAGCTGGCATCGGTTTAACCCAACCAGTGTCGGTCTAAAGTATTTTTGGATACTTGTCCAAAACACAATTATTTTCATTTTCTAGGCTGTTAAAAGCTCTTTTCACTTTCCATACCATCATTATTCTGATAACATTCACCCTACATCTCCTCCTGTCTGAAAATTGTCAGTCTATAACCTCATTTGTTAAACTATTATTTTCTCATAGTAACTGACACCGATTTTACCTAATCGGCATCAGTTTACCTTAACCAGCATTGGTCAATTTTTTTTTGTTTTATAGCTCATCTATTGACCTAATTAACTTACCATTTTCTATTTTCCTGCCTCTGCTATGTTCTGTGTCATTCAAATGGAATATAGTCCTTCCAGATCAGCTCTTATCCACACGATGCTAACCAATAGTCAAGAAATCACTCTCGTATTTCATGCTAGCTGACAACCACTCCCAACTAGCCCTTCACCACCTTCCATTTCATCACCCATGGATCCCAATCAACCAATCACTATTCCCATAGGTGACACGGAGTTTGTATGACTTCTGGATTGTCGACATTAAAATTTTCCTCCGTAATTTCTATTTTATTAATGTATGTATTAGGAATAGGATTTTGTTAAGTATAATTAGTAGTGGCATCCAATAGAAGATAACGGTGCCGTCAGTACAGTGCCGCCAATAATGTAGAGTACGGTAATAGTCAAAGTATAATAGGAATGTTGTGGTAAAAAGTAAATATTTGTCGTAAGTGGTCCGGTAATGTTAAAATGTCAAAGTTGGGGTAAGTAGAGAAGTAGGGTCTACATGATTAGGAATTAGAAATATTATATTTGTAATAAGGACAAAGAGTGATGTCATAAATATTTTGTGTATTTTATTTGTGGAAAAGTCTAAAAAGGTGGAACCCATGTGAGATGATAAGGTTTATCTTATCTTAGAAGATAAGCTTACATGTAAAGACAAGAGTTTAGGCATGGAATATGATTGGCCGGAAGAGATTTCCTATCCTATCTTAGAGATAAGGTGGATAAGCCTGGAAGTTCTATAAATAAAGAGGCCAGCCCCTCATTTAGCATAGAAGGAAGTAGTGAGAAATATTGTATGAGTAAGTGTGTAAAGGAAGCCATCATTTTGAAGGTGTGTTAAAGAAGCCATTAAGAGGTGTAATTGTGAAGTTTCTCCCATAGTTATTGTTGGAAGGCAAGTGAAGTCAGTAACACTTGAAGTACCTCATGGGTGAGATTGTAACAATTTCATGTTGATATTATAATTTACTCTGATATTTCAGATTTATCATCATTCCTTCTTATCATAGTCTATTGTATTCTTGTGTTATGTTTGTTGTTGTGTTTCCAGATTACATCCACCAAACTAAAGGTTGTGCATTAGTTAATAATCATAGCACGAGGAGTTCCCAGTGAAGAATTATCATAGTGCCGGATTGGTGATGACATTTTGGTTCCGTTGCCGGGACCATTCCTCGTTGGTGGATTTTCTGGAGAGATATTCCCACTTAGTCAGAAAATATTTGGAGGGTAACCTTGTTTTTACTGTGCATAGTAGTTACCATGGTAAAGTCACTTTTTTCTGTGAATAGTATTTACCACAGTAAAGTCACTTTTTACCGTGAATAGTATTTACCGCAGTAACTTCACTTTTTACTGTGAATAGTGTTTACCATAGTAAAGTCAGTTTTTTACCGTAGTAAGTCAAGTTTTACCATAGTTTACCGTGGTCATTTCTATTTTCTATTATAGTGATTCCAATTATTTGTGCACATAAGTCTTGTTGATTGTACTTGTGGGTTGGTATTTCACTATGGTTACTTTTGGAAATGGGGAAGATTCTTATTTTTTCAGCCCAATCTAATGAAGATGCTTCCTCTTTCATTCAAGAGTTTAAACGATCTTGTATTTGTAATGGCCTTATAAGAAGGGAACAATGGACTGAATTTTTTCCTACCTTTTTGGATGGTTCAACCCTTAGGTGGTTTGAAACACTAGGTGATAATGTGAAAAACTCATGGGATTTATTAACTGAAAGTTTTCTTGAAGAATTTGGTGAACAACAGAAATATGCAGATCTCATGATCGATATCACAAAGCTATCCCAAGGAGAGAAGGAGAAGATAAGAGATTATCATGCTCGTGTTCTAGAGCTAAGGAGGAAGCTCGATGCCTAGATCCGGAAGGAAGGATTAGCGGATGGGTTGATGAATGGCGTGGATAATCTCCTCTGTAAGCACTTCATTCTTGGGATGAAGCTAGAGATCAGACAACGAGTGAAGTATGACCGCCCAACTACCATTGAACAAGCAAAGGAGATTTCAAGAAGGCAAGAAGAAAAAATGGAAGAGGATCCAAAAAGAAATTGTTGCTAAAGTAGAGCCTACACAAGCACCTTTGGTCCAGAATCCACAACCACTCTCGGTGAGCACAAATCTTTCTCCTAGTACATGTACTGAGTATGAATATCTTCTCAAGAATATGGGTCAATTAACTATTAATCTTCTTCAAGGAGAATAATTTAGTTCTCAGGGAGGAGATAGAGGTCCAAAAAGAAATATTTCTGAAGTTGTATGTTATGGTTGTTATAAAAAGGGTCATTATACAGTATAATTGTCCAGATAGAAATACATTTGTTGTACAGAGATAATCATAAATGGAAAAAACACCTATTGTGATCTCAGTAGATAAAAGCATAGAATGGGAAGCTAGCATGTTGTGTTGAACAAAAAGAAATAAAGAATAAGGATAACAAAGAAGGATCATTACCCTCTAGAATTCTAAGATCAGATCTAGTATGAAACATAGCTGAAGAAAGTTGGGTATGCAGGATTATGCTGACGGGTCATAGCGGACATAACCATAGTTCATCTAGTGGAGAAGATCTATCCAAAAGACCTTCAAATACCACATGTGGTCACCACTCCTTGGGGAACGTTTTCTTATAGAGTTATGACTTTTGGGTTGTGGACTAATGCTCCAAATGCAACGTTCCAGCCCTATTTGATGAATAGGGTGTTTTCGAACCCTACATTGGGAACTTCATCAGAGTATTTCTGGATGATTTTTGCATCTATGGGAGCAAGATGGACCACCTGCACCAGATGGAGACAACATTTCAAAGGTTAGATGAAGCACAAGCCTCACTAAACCCTACAAAGTGTGTCTTTGGATGTTCTAAAGGTGTTTTGTTAGGGCATGTTGTATCCAGAGATGGTATTGGTACTGATCCTGATAAAGTTTCAAAAATCAAAGAGTTACCATTTCCTATGAATAGAAGTAAGTTGAGATCATTTTTAGGCCATGTGGGTTACTATAGAAGGTTCATCAAGAATTTCTCAAAGATTACACAGCCACTAACCCAGTTCTTGAAGAAGGATGTTACTTATGAACCAGGAAATAAGGCACATGAAGCTTTTAGAATAACTAAAGGAAGCCCTGGTGTCTTCACTTGTTTTAAAGAATCCAGATTGGAGCAAGCCATTCATTGTGTACACTGATGCCTCAGATGCAACACTAGGAAGTACTCTGAGCCAAAAGGATGAAAATGGGAATGATCATCCAGTTTACTTTGGGAGTAGACAAATGAGCAGTGCTGAGGTAAATTATACTGTAACTGAAAAAGAGGCTCTAGCTATCATTTTTGCTGTAAAGAAGTTTAGAAATTACTTGCTAGGGCAGAAATTTATAGTTGTAACAGATCATCAGGCTCTAAAATATATTGTAAATAAGCCTAACCCATTAGGGAGGATAGCAAGATGGATAATTTTGCTACAAGAATTTGAATTTGATATTATAGATAGGCCAGGAAAGAAGCATGTCAATGCAGATGCACTCTCTCGAGCCTATGATGGTTTAGGTTCATCTTGTGATGATGATGATTTCCCAGATGCAACATTGTTATCCCTTGACACAATCCCTAGTGAATACATAGATATTTGGAATTATCTGAATGAATTCAAGTTTCCTGATGGTGCCAATGCAAAGACTAAGAGGAAGATTACTCAAGCCAGTCATCCATATTCTATTCTGCATGGAGTATTATTTCGAATAGGACCTGATGGACAGTACAAGAGGGCAGTTGGACGTGATCAAGGGAAGGAGCTGATAGAAGAATTCCACAATGGTACATGTGGAGGACACTTCTCTGGACAACTTACAGCAAGAAGGATCTTGGATGCAGGTTATCACTGGCCCACTCTTTTTAGAGATTGTTATAATTATTGTAAGACATGTGATATTTGTCAAACACATGGTAACCGTAAGACTTCATCAGCTCCATTATGCCTATTCTTCCACTTGGTCCCTTTGAAAAGTGGGGAATAGATATTGTAGGTCCACTTCCAACTACCCCATGCCAAAATAAGTATATTGTAGTTGCCACAGATTATTTAACCAAGTGGGTTGAAGCTAGGCCATTGAAAACAACTTCCATGGATGAAGTGGCAAGGTTCATATATGAACACATTGTCACCAGATTTGGTTGTCCATTAGAAATTGTAACAGATCAAGGAATCCACTTCATTAATGAGGTGGTAGAATCCCTAGTCAATAAGTTTTCTATTAAGCACAGGAAGGCAACAACATACAAGCCAAGCACAAATGGACAGGTGGAACGAACAAATTTTGTGTTGTGTCAAATTCTAGCAAAAGATGCAGCCTTGCAGGTACATAAGTGGGATAAAAGGATTCATGCAGCATTGTGGGCATATAGGGCAACATCAAAGTCAGCAACATGATACTCCCCATTTCAGTTGGCTTATGGCATTGATCCAGTTCTTCCTATTGAGTTTGATATTCCCACTGTGAGAGTTATGAAAAATGAAAGGATGGATGAAAGTGATTCAGTAAAAGAAAGGTTGGTACATCTTCATTTGCTAGAGGAAATGAGGGAAATAGCGAAGGATACAAGCTATAAGAAGAAAATGAAGTAGAAGGAATACTTTGATCAAAAGATCCGTTGGTCTCCATTTCATGTGAATGACTTGGTTCTAGTATATGATTCCAGATACAAAAAAAGAAGACAGAAAATTTCTTCCAAAATGGATGGGGCCCTACAAAATAGCAGTTGTGCATGAAAATGGTACATATCGACTGGAGGAATTGGATGGCACTCCCATTACGAAATGGGTCAACCATGACAAGTTGAAGATTTTCCAAGCACCAGAATAGTCTACTCCGAGGACGGAGTAGAAGTTAGGAAGGGGGAAAATGTCGACATTAAAATTTTCCTCCGTAATTTCTATTTTATTAATGTATGTATTAGGAATAGGATGTTGTTAAGTATAATTAGTAGTGGCATCCAATAGAAGATAACGGCGCCATCAGTATGGTGCCGCCAATAATGTAGAGTACAGTAACAGTCAAAGTACAATAGGAATGTTGTAAAAAGTAAATATTTGTCGTAAGTGGTCCGGTAATGTTAAAATGTCAAAGTTGGGATAAGTAGAGAAGTAGGGTCTACATGATTAGGAATTAGAAATATTATATTTGTAATAAGGACAAAGAGTGATGTCATAAATATTTTGTGTATTTTATTTGTGGAAAAGTCTAAAAAGGTGGAACCCATGTGAGATGATAAGGTTTATCTTATCTTAGAAGATAAGCCTACATGTAAAGGCAAGAGTTTAGGCATGGAATATGATTGGCTAGAAGAGATTTCCTATCCTATCTTAGAGATAGGGTGGATAAGCCTGAATTCCTATAAATAAAGAGGCCACCCCCCTCATTTAGCATAGAAGGAAGTAGTGAGAAATATTGTATGAGTAAGTGTGTAAAGGAAGCCATCATTTTGAAGGTGTGTTAAAGAAGCCATTAAGAGGTGTAATTGTGAAGTTTCTCCCATAGTTATTGTTGGAAGGCAAGTGAAGTCAGTAACACTTGAAGTACCTCATGGGTGAGATTGTAACAATTTCATGTTGATATTATAATTTACACTTATATTTCAGATTTATCATCATTCCTTCTTATCATAGTCTATGGTATTCTTGTGTTATGTTTGTTGTTGTGTTTCCAGATGCCATCCACCAAACTAAAAGCTGTGCATTAGTAAATAATCATAGCATGAGGAGTTCCCGGTAAAGAATTATCATAGTGCCGGATTGGTGATGAAATAAGAATCCTGCTGTTATCATTTTACCCATGGATGAAGGACCCATTCATCCACTTGGTGGATGCCTCTGGGTATGACAAGATATACAACATGCCAAAAATCCCTTTTGGTGAAGGACCAAAAAACCCTTATATCCTTTCTGCATCAGCCCCTTCCTACCATCCACAAGTACCCTCACCTATTTTATCCCCAATAGTATTTCACAACTAGGCCCCATGTCAAGCTTTGACCACCGTGATCTACTAGTTTTGTTGCACCCGTACAGCTTATGCACAATACCTTCAAAGTGTACTACCACAGAACAGTAGCTTCCTCCACACCTGTTGTCTCAAGGAATGACCACAACCATCCCTGGTGTCGGTGAAAACTACCCCATTTCAAAACATTTTCCCTTTATATTCCAATTATCTCTACCTCCTATAAGTCTACTAGAGTCACTACGACTGTCCTAACCTTCATATACCTACTACCAGCCACCATGTGTCATCTATCAGTTGTCTAGGTATCATACCCAATCTAATGTCTGATCCCTCACTTCCCACCTCCTTATTCGAAGGATCACCCATACACTAGAATGATCACATTCTTAACTATGTTTAACAAAATCCCCCTTTCGCTACACAGAGGTACCCAATTAATTTGTAACCTAACAATCTTCATCAAGTTAATGATGGAAAAGATGCAGACACTAAATTTGCATTTATTTCAGCTCACACAATTCTTCTCACCTAAATGAAATTTTTAATGAGCCCATTCACCCATCTATTCACAAGGATCCATATTTTGTGTCATTGGGAGATTTTCAAAATTAACCGCTTGCAACAGTTAATCAAGACCCCACAACACACATTTGCGGTCTTTCAAAACATGGGTTCTATCTTATTTTACCATTACTTGATGCTCTACTTCTACAAACTTTTCCCATGTCCCTAATTTTTCCCTACATTGGACTGGTATAGTGGATTACCTCAGACAATCTATCTTCTCATTCAATCCAAATAGCCCAAGCCTTCTTAGATCACTTCTCAATTAACCTTCATTAAGAAGGTAACCATGACTTCTTCTACTCTATCGTCAAAATGATGATGAATCTATCACAAATTTTTTCGCTCGTTGGCAATAGCCTAATCAATTAACTCACTTTCCACATTACCACAAACTTTCTCCTAACTTTTCAGCGTCTTCACATGGGCTTGTGCTAGACATTTTCACCTACCTTATAGGTGCATTGCTACGACCCTCAAAACTAGAACATTCAAGTGAGGCATGCTCACTATGGCACGAAAACTAGAGATTCAATGTGCCATCGAAGATCTATAGAAAAGTCCAATTACGTTACTCAAGAACAGTGTGATTCAAAGTCAAATGATCTTCTTCTTCCTTGAAACCTTGTTTTATAAAAGTTACTCCAAATCTAAGGGGAACCACCAACTTTGTGGTAATACTCAAGTCTGGCCCTACCCATCCATCCAATCATGCTAAACCATCATCTAATCTTTCCAGAGTCAACAGACCCTTTCAATTTAAACTTGAAAAAAGAAACATACACCCCAATCAGGGATTTCTTATTCATCCATGGAGTTTAGAAAATCTTATTAAATTTGGTGCCTATCACCCTTTGACTGTCTATCAAACCACACACTAGCTTCGATTCCCTCTTGATTGGACTCATACCCTACATGGTACAAAGGAGAATGACTTCTGTAACTATCATCATGTAACCGGTCCACAGTGATAGCAGTTGTATCACTTTCAAAAACATTGTTCAGGAATTCTCGAGAGCGGTGAGTTAGTCTTGGATAAATCAAACACACCTGCCAATCAAAACCTTTACATATTCAAGAAACCATTTCCTAACCATTCCCTATCTGCTGATCAAATTCTCCTAAGGTGATGCCTCAAATCAATGATAGTAATACATGCGAAGTCCATGCTATCTTCACTAACATACCAATTGCTTCCCATTTTATCTCCTGCTCCCTCCATCAAGGAAAATCCTAGCCCGAAGTCCTCTACCCACACAGGAACCTACTTCATCTATTCCTCCACCCATAGAGGAATTCCTTCATCTCCTCCTACACTCACGGAGGATTCTCTCATTAGCACTAAGATTATTTTAACTTTACCTTCTCCACCTAGTGAGCCATTTTGTACATCATACCTTCTCCACCCACAGAGGAGCACCCATCATCTCCCCCCACCTATGGCAGGATCCAATAGATATGTTGTTACTGCTAGGTGACCATTCTCCATCATCCACCCAAGATCTTACTGACCTAATTTTGGCTCTCTTACCCGTAGAGGCAAAAGTTAGCGAGTTCCCTGTGTCTCAGACACATTTCACAGGAATCGCTACTCGATCCACATCTACCTCTTCTACCACAATACCATTTTCACATTTGGCCGACCACCTGGATTATGTTAATAGGGTCTCACTATGGGGACATCTTTTACTCTCGATATCAACCCAAATGTTTAATCATCCCTCATTGAAACTTCTACCATCTTATCTGAAGGTGTTTCAACAACCCAAACCGCACACGGAGACTGTAACTCTCGATACATCTTCTGTTACCATTGTCATCAATCATCTACACTTGATCCCTCTACTTGCTAGCTGACAGGTATTCCGACATCACCTATTGTCTCTAAACCCGCTAGCACCCCTAGGAGGTCCACCGACCTCGAACCCTTCCCTGCTTCCTGTCAAGGTAGACTTGGCTGCAGAGTCTTTCCGAATACCCATTTCACCCATTACCAAACCTAAAACAACAACCCAACCTTCTAAACCATCTACACCACCCTCACCCATCACCCCTCTATCGCCTTCACCTCTACCATCCATTCTAGGAATTTCATCCCTCAACCCTAATCCCATAAATACCCACCAAAAGTAAACCCAAAACTCTCCCAAACCCTTTATCATGACCTACTACTAGGCCTAAATAGACCTCACGACCTTCATCACTACTTTTCACCCCTTTACCTCCTATACCACCATTACCTTCCATATCTCCATCACTATCTATGACATTTTCCTCCTCTCTACCTGTACCTCCTTCCGGACCTCAACCTACACCTACCACAGCACCTCAACTATCCCCATGGGTCACTCATCCTCTCCCATCATCAACCTTTCCATCTACATCACGTGCTCCATCTGCACCCCTACCTAAAAAAAGACACCCGAAATTGAAAAATCCATTAGTCTCCAAAGAAGTGGTTAAACCTACTACTCCTTTTATTGTTGTTTAAACCACTGCACTTCCGCCTAAGAAAGTGCAACGCAAAGCTAAGACTGTGTCACCCCAACTTCATCACCACAACTACCGATTCTTCCATCCAAGCCCACTTTTACTTCGCATTGTGATCCATTAGTAGGATTGTACGCCATTATCCTTGATAACCTCCTGGAAAGCTCCGCTATCACACTACCACCCCTTTGACCTTACAACCCTCTCAAACCTAAACCAGAAGGGTTTGATGACACTAAAATTTGTGCTTACCATCATATACCATGACATGATGTCAAAAAATGTAAGGGTTTAAAGACAGCCCTCATCTAATTATGTCCTTCTAACCTAAATTTTGTGACGATGACCTCCTTGACGATAACCTATTTCATCTCCACTAGTTTCCCCACATCTATTTTTTCTAACCCATCCATCTTCACCTCCACAACCTTTCTATCCACCCCCAAAATTTGAAATCAACATGGTTCACATCATAGAACTGACCAAACACTCCACCTAAATTCCAGTGTTTCCAACTCATCCATGCATGAAGGATCTTACCCACCTCTTGGTAAATGTCCCTCCTTCCGTTACACCTTTCACGAAAAACCATCCCCATCTACCTCTCTACCTCAAATCAATATGTTTCACGTTGTCACCCATGCCCAGAAGGACAAGGGTAACGACAAGATAACCGACCCACCAACAAACTACTTCATACCCAATTACCATTTGTACCTACACCTAGAATCACTATCCATAGTCCCACATATCCTATCTCCGATGGGTTTACTCACCACACAATGCTTAAACAACTACACCAATCTCCCGTTAACAATGTCCCTATATGATCTCATTTAAACCTCAGAATCCCATTGCCAAACTCTCATGGAGGTTCTTCATTCTATTGATTTGTTTTACCCAATGACTCAATGCCTTATCGCCTCCATCATTATACCTCATCATGTCGTATCTCTTCAAAATTTCCACCTTCTTCCATATCTCCACCTCCTCACCAAATTGTTGCACTCAACTTCTTCAATGAGGAGATCGTACCTCACCAAACCAAGGACCCCTCGTCCTGCACTAGTTCATCTCGGTCCATATCGATAATATAAGCGTACGACGTGTTATGATCGATGGGGGTGCACAAGCATTAATATCATCTCCTCCCATACATTTGACCAAATGTGCATACCCTAACAATTTCATGCATAAACACCCCTATCATGTTGCATTCATTTAATGATGCCATCACTTCTACACTTGGTACTATCATCCTCCATGTTCGCCGTGGGCCCCTGTACTTGTTCCATAGTTATTCTACATCTTGGAGGGGGAGTTTCAGTATAACCGATTGCTTGGCCAGACCTTAGATTCATGCCATGGGCTATGTTCCTTCCACTTTGCATCGTTGTGTAAAGTTTGAGCATGAAGGAAATAACTATACCATTCCGGCTACCCCCTCACCTTTCAAAACCTATAACATGCTTTACTGACCTAATGACGTGCTTGTACCAATCAACGCGTCCACCTCCACGACTACTTCTACTGCACCCACACCTCCATCCACCAGTGTTGTTGCTACCTCCACCATACCTAAGTCTTCCATCCTTGCCGTAGCTGTAGCTTCCACAGCTAACTCATCAGTCGCCCCATCAACTAATTCTACCACTAATCCAACTCATGACATTGCATCCATTCCCGCCACCCACATACTGACCATCGATCCCTTAGAGGGTGTTTTTCAATGGCTCACTCTGGGGGAGTATTTCCTATACAGTGTCAACACATTCCTTACTCCACAGGAATATGGGAACCTTCACCAACATCCTCACTATGATCACTGTATTAGTGAACGTCTTCTTTACGATCCTCCCCACCTTCATATCAATCTTACCCATGGGGGAATTAATACTTCTGCCTATGCACCCAAACCACCATCTCAAACCTTAACCTTCCCTGCTGACCTTCATTCACTCACTAATCGTTGCTCCACTCACACTTTACTGCATCATTGTGCATGGAAGGGTTTTGGTTTTAGATTTTACGAACAAGGTCATCACATAGTCATTCCATGCACTACCCATAAACACAATGACCGTAGTGGTATTGGCTTTCTTGACCCACCTACGAAGAAGGCCCGTACTGACCTCATCAAGAATACTGACCCTTCTTCACCTGCACCACATTAACCTCCTTCATCATCCTCCCCATATAAGTCTATGGATCTTGAATCCATCCCTCCTAAATTTTATTTCATAAACACCATTTCTCTGGGACCTCGGACTTATCAACGTGATGTCGAGGTTCCCTCTTCTCTCCATTTCTTGTATCCTCACATGATTGAGGTTGACACACCTTCTATAAATGTCGTTCAATGTCAGTGTGACAAGTCTATACTCACTTACCTTGGTGATGAAGATTCTTACATTCACCATTCATTGCCCTCTGAGACGTAAACAATGTTGAATGAATTGACTATCGAAGTCAATACCCACACTCAAGATGACCCACATATTCTAAAGATCAGCCAATATTTAGATGCCACTAAATAGGAAGCCATCACTTCTTTTCTTAAAAATCATAACCATGCTTTCACCTGGTCCTATGCTGACATGTCTGGTATTGACCCCACCATCATGGTCCACAATATCGTAATCATACCCAATGCCAAACCCGTGAAACAAAATCTGAGAAAAATGCACCCTCGCATCGCTTTTCTGGTCAAGGAAGAACTTCAGTGCCTCCTCTCTATTTCCTTCATCTTACCCATTGATTATCCCCAATGGATTTCTAACATTTTCCCTGTCACTAAAGCGATAGGGGGACTTCACATTGACACATATTTTACTGACCTCAACCTCGCTTGCCCAAAAGATGATTTTCCCCTGTCTGGTATTGACCAGTTGGTTGACCTTACCACTGGCCATGAGATTTTGTTGCTTATAGATGGCTTCTCAAGTTATAACCAAATCTTTCTCACACCAAAGGATCAACATAAAACTACATTCATCACCCCTTGGGGGACCTTCTGCTATAGAGTCATGCCTTTCGGTCTTAAAAATGCTGGTGCCACGTATCAACAGGATATGACTTACATCTTCCATGACATCATGTACCATATATTGGAAGATTATGTAGACGATATTCTCACCAAATCTAAACGTTGTGCTGATCACCTTGTCATTTTGAAAACTATCTGTGATTGCCTCATTAAGTATTGTGTTTTCCTTCAACCCAAGAAATGTGTCTTCACGGTTCTCTCAGGAAAACTCCTGGGGTTTATCATTTCCTTACTTGGCATAGAAGTTGACCCTGCTAAAGTCAAGGCCATTCTCAAAACTCCTCCACCCACTAACCTCCATTAACTTTGTAGTTTTCAAGGTAAATTGCAATCTATTCACTGCTTCATCTCACAATTATATGATTTTTGTCAACGATTTCATCATCTTCTCTAGACGGATGTCTCCTTCAAATGGGATGATGAATACCAAAAATATTTTGAGGACTTAAAACAATACCTTCTCCAACCACCTGTCCCCATTCCACCTAAAGATGATCAACCCTTTTACCTATACATCTCTTCCACCAATCATTCCTTAGGGATTATGCTCGCTCATTGTGATGAACAACATAGGGAACAAGTGATTTATTACATAATCCGTACTCTTCTGGACTACGAAACTCGATACACACATGCCGAAAAAATTTGCTTAGCCTTAGTTTTTGTTGCCACCAAACTTTTCCATTACCTACTCAACCACAAAACCTATTTTGTGACCAACACTGACCCCTTACACTTCATGTATGCCAAACCTTATCAAAATCAATGTGCCGCATGTTGGCTCATGCTTCTTGCTGATTTAGACCTAAAATTCATTCATCAAAAGTCAATCAAGGGCCATGCCATTACTGACCAGCTCGTTGATGCACCTCTTTCGGGAGGTCATCCTTCTAACTTTGATTTCCCCAACAAATCCATTACCACCCTCTCTTTGGATGATGACCCTTACCAGATGACCTTATTCTTTGATGGTTCCAAATGTTAGTGTGGGGGTGGTGCAGGTGTTATCCTTATTCCTCTTGATGGTGAACCCATGCCTTTATCATTCAAACTCGACTTTGAGTGCACTAACAATATCATTGAATACGAAGTGCTCATATTGGCTCTCCTCACTACTTATGCCTTAGATGTTAAGTCCATTAATATCTTTGGTGATTCCCAACTGGTAGTAAACCAAGTCAATGGTCTATATTAGTTTCATAATGAAACACTTCAAGAGTACAAGTGTTACATGGGCATCCTTTTGACTACCTTTGACCGCTATAAAATTCAAACCATTCTATGATCCACCAATAAATTTACAGATACCATGGCCTACCTCGCTTCCCAGATACCCACTTCGCCTGATGATTCTGACATCTTTGTCACCATACAAAGACTATAGAGACCTTCTTATGCACCTTGTAGTGTTAACCTTGTCTAAAATGCCTCACTAAACACACAAGACCTTTGGTATAAGCAGCTTCGCGGACTACCTTTCCCTTTCTATATTGCCTCCTGACCTCACACGTAATGGACAACGAGCCTTTCTCAAATGAGCCTCTCGTTATGTCATCATGGGTGGCCTCCTCTATAAGAGTGGTTTTGACGATATTCTCTTATGATGCCTTACTGAGTTCTGAAATCCCCTATACCATTAAAGAAGTTCATGATGGCATATGCAAAGGTCACTTCAGTGGCTTTGTTGTTGCTAAACGCATTCTTCACCTAGGCTATTATTGGTCGACCCTCAACCATGATTGTTGTGACTACGTTAAGCATTGTGTAAAATGTCAACAACATGCCAATCTTCATCACACACCTAGTCATGCCTTACAGGTCACTCGTGACCTTTGGCCTTTCTCCCAATGGGGTTTGGATCTTGTTGGAGAGATCAATCCTCACTCTTCCCTAAGACATCAATGGATCATCACCACTACCGAATACTACACCAAATGGGTTGAAGCCGTACCCCTCATCTCCACGAAAGCTGAGAAAATATGTGAGTTCATCAATCATCACATTATTTGTCGCTTTGGTGTTCCACATCGCCTCATCACTAATAACAGAAAACAATTTAAAAACAAAACCCTGCAGAGACTTTGCAATGCCTTTGGTATTCAGCTAAGTTTCTCTTCACCTTATTACCCACAAACCAATGGCCAAGCCGAATCCACCAACAAACCCTAAACAAAATTCTCATGAAAGTGGTTAATGATACTGGGAAGGATTGGCACACACACATTCCTTTCGCCCTATGGGTGTATGGTACTAGTATTCATACTTCCACTGTTGTCACTCCCTTTTCTCTGCTTTACGGTACAGAGGCCATTTTGCCTCTCGAAGTCCAGATCCCATATCTTCGTATCTCTCTTCAAGACATGCTCACTAATGATGAATTTCACCAAGACCATTTAGCCCAACTTGAGTTATTATACAAATGTCATCTTCATGCTCTTGACCATCTCCAAGTTTACCAAAAACATATCAAGCGTGCCTATGAAAAATGCATCCATGAATGCAATTTCAAGGTTGGTGATCTTGTCCTCAAGGAAAATCAACACGTAACCAAAGCAGAGAAAAGAAAATGGGGCAAGTTTTCTCCTAATTGGCTTGGACCATACATCGTGACCCATAACTATGGATCAGGTGCTTATCACTTTGTCTTCACTTGACAGTAAGCCCGAACCTGAGCCCCTTAATACCTTGCATCTTTGACCATTCTACTGTTGAATTCTAGTCCTACATCACTATTTATCTATTTCATGCTCGTCCCTTGAGTGTCATTCACCCTTCTCTTTTCCTGTACTTCATCTCCAATGATTAAAAAAGAATCATGTGATTACCCGTCACCCCTTTTGCCTTATCTTAAATATGTGTACCATGGCTCTGCACATGGCATGATTCTCATGGATACTTTTCATCTTCTTTTCAGATGAGATCTCATGGTCGTTCACCCTTGCCTTCTAAACAAGAACCAAATGCTTCATTATAGTCTTTTCCATGACTTAAAAGCCAAAACATTTATTTCCAAAAATAAAGGGATTAACTCCTTGAGTCAAACTTCCACTATAAAGATGAATCCCTCAAAAGGACATCTTCTGCATTCTAAATCACCACTATAAATAGATTGCTCCCTCGAAAGGACAACTATAAATAGCTCACAACACTCTCTATATAGTCTATCCAAAAATAAGACTATTCTCTCAAAATAAAAATATTTAGAAGCTTCCCATATTCATCAACTTCGCGAAGACCTCAAGGAGACATATATTAATCCCGTATAGACTTCCCGCATCGATCATTCTATCTAAAAAAACAAAAACAAAAATCAAAGAGAAAAAGAAAAAGAAAACTTTTTCGTCATGGACTCGCCTATTATGATCTTGGATCTCTTGCCAAAAGGCATGTTTCTTCCTACCTATATGACCTAATCACCTTCACCTTCTTCCTCTTTGTTTCTTCCTTTCATACTGCCTCAAGGGACTTCTGTGAAACTATGACATTTGGTGATCATGTGACTATTCTTCACCTTTAGAATAATCAATCATGCAATGTATTTAGGGTCTTACGTTCACCAGCCTATCTAAGATATGGTTCACACGTTGTGATCCTTGCCAATCAGGTGGTGTTCTTGCCTCCTCTTATCTTTTCACTTCTTCATTACTTATTGATTATCCTATATAGGACTAGACCCTCGACACTTATCTTTTGGGAACTTTTCCTTTCACCACAATTGACCTAGAATCACCCATACCTATTCTTCCTAGACTCACCCAAACCTAAATGACCTCAACCTAATCATACCTATGACCTAGAATCAAACCTACCTATCACCTACCGACCCATTATTCTACCTCCTTATATTCTTCCCTAGCTTACGGGAGAACTACATCGTCTTGAAGTCCCTTTTCACCAGGACTATGTAGGCAGCATTTCCAAGGCATGGGGCCTTGGAAATTTAGCTCGACCACTCTTTACCCTCACCATTTTCCCCCCATTTTACCACAATTTCCCATTTATATCACAAAACTAACAATTCAAACCATGAGCACATCATTTAAACTATATATACTTACCATGCATCAGCATAACCTTTACCACTTACATTCTTTCACATTTTCATACATAACCAACTACTTGAACATTTTACACCATCACATGCATTTACATCAACATTTATTACCACCACATCCAAATAAACATCCATGCCTAAACCAACCTGACTCCACCATGCCTAAACCTGACTCAATCCATGCCTAAACCTGACAATCCATGCCTACACCTCTCATCCATGCCTACAACCTGATTCAATCCATGCCTACAACCTGTCTCAATCCATGCATATGCCATGACTCAATCCATGCCTATACCTGACTCAATCCATGCCTATAACCTGACTCAATCCATGCCTAAACACCTCAATCCATGCCTGACTCCATCCATGCCTATAACCTAACTCCAATAAAACCAGACTCCAAATTTAGTTTCCATCCATATCACAACAAAAGTAAAAGTCTCATAACAACATAAATCATCTGAATCTCATATATCTCATCATATACAAAAATATCTGTGTATCAATACAATATACACTTGTATCAAAAAATGTGTCTCTCATAATCATCGCATGAAGGTTGATATCCCATACAAAATGTCATCGGCAATGCAGACCGGTATCATGTACAATCAATCTATAACAAAATGTCTTGGCACGCAGGCCGGTCTATATCAAACTCACTCAGTCATGCCATAGGATCTCAGGGTCCATCTCTCCTAACTCCTCTACTCCTGTTGAGGGCCTCGGTCTAGATGTCGATGGTCCCTCACCTGGATTCTGGCCTCTGGATACTGGTGGCCTCTCCATGCTCTTACCTATGGGCTCACCGGCCCCCTGTGCTCTCCACACTGTGAGTGCAGAATCTGGTCCTCTCACTAGAGGCCTGATGCACTCTGTACTCTGCATAGGATGGGACATCTATCCCAGCAGCCACCAACTGGTCCTGGTAATACCACGTACCTCTCTTAGGGAATCTCTAAACCTGGCCATGGTCACTATCTGTGGAGGTGTCATGGGTCTCACTACCTGTGTGGGTACCTTTACAATGGGACCCTATCCCTAAACCTACATTGAAACCTGTACTGGTACTAATTAGCCTGAGTCGGCCCTAGAACCTGTACCTGTGCCTGTACCTGGGCCTGCAGGGTCATGATCTGTGCCTGTGCTACTGTCAGTTGTCCCTCCAGACCCACAACCTACACCTGTGAAGTGGCCAACTGGCCCTGTAAATCCAGTACCTACACCTGTAGGTGGCTACTCTCCATCCCCCCTCTCCATCTTCCTCCTCTCCATCCCCTCCTACCTGTGGGTCCTCCCTTCCTGCCTGTGCCTGCAGTGTGGCTACCTGTTCCTGTAAATGTGGCAACCTGTGCCTCTGTCACCTATCAGCTGCCCCTGCACAATACCCAGTTGGTTAATCACTAGGGTAGCTACCTGCCCCTGTAGGGCATCCCTCTGAACTAGTAATGGTAGCTAAATTTGGCTACCCTGGCCTCAGTGGTACTACTCTCAGCTGCGCCACCCACCACTGCCTATACCCATCTGCCACTTTGGCATCATCAATCTGAATATCCACCAGCTGCTCCTCCTGTCAGTCAGCACTGTAGGTCATGGTGGAGACATAGGCCTCTCCACATCATCCCTCCTGGTACTATGGGAAGGGTGGCGGTACATCCTGTATCAACCTGAACTGCCACCTGACCCAATCTATAGGGTATCATCTCATGCTCTCCGGCCCTCCTCCCCTCTATCCATCTATAAATCTGGAGCCCATCTAACTCTGTGGCCATCTATCTATATGAGGGGAAGCCCACATATGGCCTCCAAATAATGTCCACTCTGGACAAGCCCTCTAGTAGTCACCTGTAATATGCTACATCATGTGTAGCTCTCATGCCTCGGTGCTCTCCATGGCTGGTACCCACTGCCTGTATCCCACCCGTAGCACTCTCCCCTCAAAATCAACTACTCGGGACATCCCTATTGGCCACACACAAACAATGTGCTCATAGGCCCAATAATGCAACAACAAGGTACAATATATGCTGAACCACCGTAACCACCCATAGGCCCATAACTCCCTATAACTGTGTCAAGCAATGCAGGTGCCCCATGCAAATCAGGTCATGTCTATCATCATATCATGTTGGACTCCCATCAGTGATCATGGGAATATACCACCATCTACATCTGGCAGTGTGAAATAGCACACTACCTCCATTAGTAAAACCACCAACCTCATCTCCTCAGGATGAACTTTGTACATCCCTCCATAGCTCATGCTAGCACTATGGAACCAACTCATCTACCACACCCTCACCAAATACTGGTGCCAACAACTCCTCTGATGCCTCTGAGGAGATCGAATATACCTACGCCCCCAATATAGGCAACCGCAAGATCCTGTACACGTCCTCTAGGGTGATAGTGAGCTCACCCGTCGGCAAATGAAATGTATTGGTTGTCGAGTCCCATCTATCGATGAGGGAAACCATTAGACTACCTCCCAGACTACATGCCAATAGTGTCTCACTCCGATTAGCCCAACCTCCGCCACGTGATGCCACTCCTCTCATGTCGTGCTAGCTCATACCTCCATTAGTAGTGGTAGCACCTGATCTCTCATCTGAAGCTGGTCTCTCACCTGCATCCAACAAAACAATCATATTATTAAAACACTTACCCATATCTACCACGATTACCTTTCCTAATGACCCTTCTTCAAAACCATCTACCCACACCTATCTACCTATGACCCCAACCTTTCCCTTTACCCCACACCTGTCCTACCTACCCTTACCCACACCCTTTCTACTTACCCAATCACCCCCACCCATCCCTTTGACCTCGTCATACCTATTGCAAGAACCTTTCCCTAACCACTTACCTTGACCTACCCTAACCTTCCCTAGTTACCCTACCTTTACCCATTTCCCTCTTTTCCCTACTCTTCCCTACCCATACCTCTCCCCACTTTCCCTTACCATGTTTAACCCCCCCTTTTATTCCTTCGGAACCGGCGCCGGTCATCATTGACTGACCCCGGTCTACCCTTGACCGACCATGACTCTCCTATGACCGGCATCAGTCACCTTATTGTGACCGATACCGGTCCATCCCACCTGACGTCGGCCACAAGCGACCAACGTCAGTCACTGTCATGATGACCACCGCGATCCCAAACCCCATTTCTCTCCCCCTCCTCATCTACCCACCCACTCCTCCCCTTAACCCCTCACATCATTCCCCACCCCCTTTTACCTACCTCCTACCCTTCCCCCTTCCCATTTCCCCCATTTTTTATCCAATTAAAATTAAATTTTCCCCCCCAAACCCCATTTTTATCTACCTACCCAAATCCTTCCCAAATTACCCAAAACAAACAAAAAGGGGTTTAGATCTTACCTCATCCCACTGTCGCCGTGGTGGCACCTCAGGCCACTGCCCCGGTCCTCCCGATCCCTCTCCTACCTCCACCATCAAGAATGCTCACCGAATCTCCAACCAATCAAATCCCTCTTCCTAATCTCGTGGCGCCACCTCTCACTCAACAATCACCACCTACATGGCTCGCCAACTTAGCTCTCCAAAGTACTCATTTGTCTTCTTCCTCTTTCCTCCTCTCTTGTCATTTTCTCTCTTTTTACAATTCACAAATGAATTTAAAAATGTGGGTTTTTCACTTTTTATACCATGCCCGACTTAACCGGTGACAGTTTCCCCTTGACCGAACGATAGTCGGGTGCCCTAGCTGACCACCGTCGGTTCCCCCAGACCAACATCGGTTATAACCAACCAATGTCGGTTACCTTGCATAACCCTTTTCCTTCACATTTCTACCTAATTTTCTTGCTTTAATCTCTTTTCACCTCACCTACACCTCCCTTGAACACTTTACCTTCTCCTCTTACCCTCCACCTTTTTAAACTCACCTCATCATCCTTGGGGCCTCATTATTTTACCCATACCTCGGCCTTAACCATGCTATGACCTATATACCTGGACCTGGAACACTGTTAGTGACCTTTGAACTAATGTGCTTGCTATACCTTGCGACACTGTTACCCGTGTTGTTTGACCTCGTGACCTTACTTTTCCTATTACCATGATGTATATCCTGACCCAACCTTGGTGTACCGAAACATACCTAAACATTCCTACACCCAACCCACATTGTGTTTCCTGACCCTATCCTATACCTGGATACCAGAATCACTTCAACCTTGTTTGGATATCCCTATCGACCTTAGATGATGTAGAGTTTGCAAGCTCTTCAACCTAGTACCTGTGCCATAGTTTATACGTGTGCATGCATTTGACTTCCATTACCTTTGACCCTGGCCCATTTACCTGTTTTCCTAATTTGACCTTTACCCCATTACCTCATTGTTCACCATTTTGCTTCACATCCACTTTTATCAAACCACTCGCCGATTCTCTACTATTTCACCTCATCAGTTCCTGGTTTGAGGGGGATCACCTTCACCCTCACAAGGGGCAACCACATCTTATTTTTGTTCAGCGTCGCTTACAAATACAAGCTACGCAACAAAAAGGGGCAAAATTTAGACATCAAAATCAGGTCACGCTCCCCTTAGCCCCTTGTTAATTAATTTGACTTGAACTAATTCACCTAACCATGGCCCTCTTTCACCCCACACTAATATTAATTTAATTAAAATTAAATTAATTTATCCTCATTATAACTATTATTTAATTATCCTAATAATTATAACTAAATACCCCTACCACCTCACCTCCACCTCACCTAGCCACCTCACCCTAAGCCTATTATTAGCAGGTTTCCATAACCAACTAAAACCTAACTAACACCCTAAAATTAAAGACCTAAACCTCATTCTCGCAGACACAACGGTCACTCCCATCCTGTCCGGATGAATAGTGAGATCTGGCAACCGTTATAGCCATGATCTCCTATTTTTAGCATGCCTAGGGAATCCCACCTTAACCAATGCCATTCGGACCCCTAAACTGACATCGGTCAGCCTGTAACCACCGTCGGTTACCATTAATTCCCCACTTTACCTCATTCTCGAGGTTGGCACATTCTGAACGGAGAATCTCGCATGCAAAAGCAGAATGACATTCTTTCACTCACAGACATCCAACATCCATCCAGCGGTTGGTTACCATCCAGCATTCATCCTAGCCTAAGATTTGATTGCAATTCAAGCAAGAAGGAGCCCAGGCAAGTCCATGCAAGAGCTCTTCAACACTTGGTGATTCCTCCACACCATTCAGTCTCATACCAGCACCTCCATTCCTCATTCACAGCCATCTACACCAGTTTCAAAGTAAGTAGAACATCTTCTCTCTTCTAGTTTCTTTCCTTCTACATTGTATTTCTTTCTTTCTGCATGTACATTTGCTATCTAAGCCACCCATAGACCATCTTTTCATACCTACACCCCCACATCCCTACAAAAACCATACCAAAGCCTGTCCAAACCACTTAGGACATTACCCCAATCAATCCAATCCTTTGTGTAATCACAAAGGAGACCCAAAACCATTTCTTTTGTATTTCCAGTATTCCCACAGTGACCGGCATCAGTTTATCCATAACCGGCGTCGGTTACCCTATAGTGTCCTGACCTCATACCATCCCTTTTAACTCACCTACAGTTTACCCTACCTCCACCAAAACCCCTGTTAAACCTACCCACTAGCCTGGTGACCCTCCTAGACCTCACTAGTACCTCATTTAGTCCCTAACAACCTGAGAAATCTCCTTCAGACCCATGTTTTGACCCCCTGTCAAACTATCAGTGACTGGCGATCAGTCACCCTTAACTAGCATCGGTTACCCTCAGACCGACATCGGTCTTTGTGCTTTATACCTTGACCTAGAACAGACCTATCAATCATCTTACCATTGACCCAAACTACCCAGAACCATACCTTGACAAGTCCCTACCTCTGTGACAGACATTGACCTCTTTGGATCTAATTATAACTTAGCCTTATTATTTAGATTCGCTTGTTGTATTTGAATGAGATACCTAAATCATTTTAATTACAATAGGACTTTATTTGTTGTTTACATTAATTTGTTTTAAACAGTGGACTGACAACCATCTAGGGAGTATCACACTTCCCGGAACTAGCACATGCTAGGCAGTCCACTATCATATATCATTTAACTTCTATTTTGTGGTCTTGCTTTGTCTTTCAGGTAGTTCCTCCCAGCCAAAAGGAAGCTCTCACGGTTAGCTCTGGATCGAGGAGTCAGTACACGTGTAACAACCTTCAACCGTTTATAATAAGTATTCCTCCTATGCCCATTACCTTATCCATTTTTTCATCTTCTAAGAAACTCTAAGAAATCAAGTGAAACACAATGAGTTGGAAAAGAGAATAAAATAATCTTCCTCTATGACTTTGGTCGATGTGAATGAACATGTATAGGTGAAACTGGAAGAAATGAATAAAAATTTATAGGAAATGATAAGTATGATAGTTAAGGATAGAGGTTGGGTGAATGGAAAGAGGATATGAAGGAAGAGAAATAAAAATCCAAAAATGGGAACACAACCTAGAGGAAGAGAGAAAACTCAAGGGAATATTGCAAAAGGAAGAGATAAAACAAAATGAAATATTGTACAAGAAACTAGAAAAAAAGAAAAGGAAATATATCCTTCCAACTCAAAACTATTCGATTTTTATAAAAAGACAATAATTAATATGAGGGACAATGTATGGGTGGAAAGAGACTAAAAAATTGTTGATTCAATTAGATTGTTTGAATTCATGGATGGTTTGCAGGGAATCTCTGAAAAGCTCTGTAAATACATAACTGATAGAAAAAAAGTGATGGCTTCAAGAGAGTATACAAGTAAAAATTAGAAGTTATCTACAAATTTAGTGACACAAAACTGACATCCAGAGGAATTCAAAACCAGATTTATGCCTCAATAAAGGCATCATCAATCACTCAAAAGTGTGTGATTCTAGGTGAAGCACATGCAATACTGAATAAGTGTTAAATAATGTTATGAGATTTGCATGGAAAGGTACACTATCTCACAAAGATTGGTTTTCCAATGCCTTTTGACAAAGCACATTAATTCATTAACAAGAATGCATTCCATAAGAACATGAAGTAAAAAATGATACAAGAGAAGAACCGAATTATTGAGAAGGTAGATGAGACAAAATTTGCTGACTTTGTTAAACCATTGATAACCTTATCAGTAAGTTTGCATACAACAATATATGAAATATCCACTCTGAATTATGAATTACTAATAATGTTACATATTACTCACTCTAACTTGAAACAAATTATAATTCTAATAGATGAAGAGTGGAACATGTTGCAAAGTATGATGTAATTAAGAGTAATTTAATTTTGAAAATTATTTATTTCACTTTTGTATTTATTTCATACAAGGTATGTCTCAAAAAAGTTGGATGAGGAATAGTATTATTTTTCATTTTAATACATAGTGGTTCAAAAGACAACTGATAAACCTTCAATTTTAATGCTTTGTAGGTGCATGAGAAACATAAGTGTTTTTTTAAACAATGTATTTCTATTGTGAAGATTGCAAATCGATTAAATAATTCTACTGTGGTTTTTGAAAAACTAATAAAAATAAGGAAAAAATATATTATTAGAATAATTTACTAATTATTTTAATATATTATATGAAAATCTATATCACATATCCATGAATGGAATCTTCCAATGTATTGAAGGTGGAATCATCTCTACCATTTGGTTGAACAATTCTCTGACTTTGTTGACATTCAATTGGTGTAATAGATCCATCCTTGTCTCCAATAGAATCACATGTTGTATTTGTGGCATTGTTATCAACCCCTCTCCTTTTATTAATTGACTTCAATATTCCCAAAGCCCTATCATAGGAAAAGTTATTCACTTTGTAACGTGATATGTAAATTCTTAAATAGTTTTCTAAATTTTTGTCAAGCTTGTTTTGTAATTTTGACTCTATAAAGGTTAAGGCGCTGAAAATTATCTCATCTTCAAATGAACCCAAAATCAATATTTGACATAACTTAGCCAATGAGAAAAACTTGGTCATGGTTTCCTAAAAAATAATACTTAACCCAATTTTTTTTTTCCATACTTGGGTTATTACTCCAAACATTAAGGGATTATACAAAATTTTGAACTACTCAATCATTGTAGAGGTGAATTCATGAGATTTATCAATCAAACAATACTTTCTTAAAATACCTGGAATATTTGTTTCGTTCATATCAACAGGCTTACAAAAATGTTGAATCAATGTATTCAATCTCTTGTAGTAGTCTTAATGAAAAGATATTCATTTTGGACACAATTCTAATGGGATGTACTAAATTCATTGCTTCAACTAAAACATCCATATTAAAAAATTCCCTTATTTATTCTAGTAGGGAATCTACAATTTCTCTTAACCTTACCCTTTTTAATGATACAATATTATCAAAGAGCATCCTTGTGATATTTAACTTCTCAACCTTACCAGTTACTATTTAAAATAAGTGCAATGGTATCTCATATCCACCTATAGAAACATATAATTCTCCAAATAAGTTGAACCTCAAAAAAATACTTCGATTTCCAATCTTTATCAAATTATTCCCACTATCAAACTTTGGACCCAAAAAACTAGTCTCATTGAGAAACAAATATTTAATTGCTAGTCAAACAAGTTTCATCAAACTAGAAAATCCGTAATAAATATAGTTATTTCTTGGGCTTGTTTAATTAAATGATAAATTTCATCCAACATGGAAAGGATACCACACAAGATCATTAATATCTCTAAATAAGTTAAACAATGTATCAAATCCCGAGCCTTGTTCACTTTAATGTGATTATGTCATATTACTCCCAATAAAGATTGATACTTGTCATACACCCTATGCACCTGTTGATATAATATAAGATCTTCCTAGTGTCAATAGATTTTAATAGTTTATGCCCATTTTTTCAGTCATTATATAAATATTTGGTATTCCATGAACCTTTTAGGACTACGAAATAAATAAACATACACCTCTCAAATAAGCTCATCAACTTTTTCTATAGGTTAAAATTTATTGACTATTTTGTATGCTACATTCATTCTATGATCCATACAATGAATGGAAATCATATATGGGAAATGATATATGTTTGGATTTTTACACATAGACCATTATGATGACCTTACATTATAGATTCCCCATCTTCACCAACACATACCATCTTTTTTTATAATTTTAGAATCATCCATGACACTGATCTCCTTCAAATTTATTATTACCAGTTTACAAAGGTTTTCAACATTGCATTTCTCTTTCATCTTATGAATATCAAGTAAGTGAGGTGGTCTCACATGAATCTTAATAGTATAAAGATACAGATAGACCCAAAAAATATTATATACTATGGTAACCTCATCAATAGATAAAGACATGTATCGTGCATACTTAAGTTTCTCTTCCAAGTATTATTTCTCAATCATAACTACACATTTTTCCCAATCCCAACCACTACTTTCAGACCAGTGACAATGAGGAAAGTGTCGAACACAAAGAAAATACAACATCTTCTTATGTTTAGAAAAAATATGCTATAGGATGACCTCTTTTTAGAATGTAAAAAATAGTAACTAGCTGAATTATTTTACCTAAAAGATTGTTTTGAATGACCTTTTAAAATTTAGATGTAATTGTCCATCCATTCTATGAAAATATTATTTCATTTCTTTTGAAGATAGAAATTTTTTCTAGCAAAACCCTTTCTTAGCACATCACCATTCCTAGTGTAGGTTTTATTTTATGCAATCTCTCTTCCTAATCCCTTGGAAATGTTAGTATAGTTCTAGTTAACTATGTTTATTGCATTAGGAGAGTAGTGTAGTGCTTAGTTACGGAAGAGGAAGTTGGCCTTATAAGGAGGTTCACCTCAAGACCGAAAGTCCCACAACTTGAGAGGTGATCCCATGTTACCCAATCACACTGAATGCCATATTCATCACTTGGCCATTTGGGGGGTGTAGATATTTGATGATAACAGTTTTTAGCACACCCGGTGAGATTGAGTTGGTACTTCTCTTCATATTTACACTAACCAAAGTACCTAGAAAACTCCATATCTCCGGACTTCAAGTCTTAGTGTATTAACTTATGCAAACAATTCAGACAAGAGATTATTCAAGGAAATGAATTTATCAGCATTTTGAGTTATCCTTATCTCCCCTAAGGAGAAGGAGAAGAGGTATTTCAACATCACTGGTTGCAACATCACCCTGTAGATTTCATTTGACCCCCCCCCCCCCCTTACAGAAATTTTCCTCCACCCAGGAATAATCAACCTCTCGTTGCTATGGCAGCCCCTACAAGGAACCAATCTTTCCCTCCTTTCAATGCAAGCTATCCTCTCCAATTGGATCAATGTGCTCTTATACCTGCTACGACACTCAAAAGTTTACCCTTTTACATAGGGGAAACTCATATTACTCCTATGGAACATATTCTTGATGCAGCTAGTATTTTCACAGTTGATAATGTTACAGAAGACAACGTTGCGGTCAGAATTCATGTTACTTCCTTTAAAGGAAAAACACTTCAGTGGTTTCGTGGATTAGACGCTAGTACTATAACCAGTTGGGACAAATTAGGAGAGAATATCTGTAAACAATTCGAAGACAAGAGTGATCACTTTTCTCTCATGGAGAATCTCACTATAATAAAAGAGATCCCCTTAAGAGTGTATGAGTGATTTCAACTTCTGATTCCAAAATACTCGGAATAGGATTTTGACACTTATAAATCCTTCTCCCAATAATGCATTCTTGTACTATTTATGAAATTTAAACAATGATGTAGCAGTTATAATCCAGTCCATGGGAGGGAATACATTTCCTGATGCTTACGAAGTTGTTATAAGAGTGGAGAATTATTTGATTTAGGATGGAAAGATAGCTCTAAGACCGCCAATGTCATTATATCCAGAGCTCCCAAATAACCAACCTACCATTGCTCCTCTTCTGGTAGCCTCTAAGTAGCCAACCATGTCTACACCAACCTATTTAAATGATCTCTTTGAAGTCAATTCACTGCTACAAACCTTTGGGAATGCACTTGTGGTCTTCAAAAGGCAAAAGTATCAGTATGATCATCTTTATCAGCAGCCATAAAATTAGTAGTACCAGCCTACCTGTCAACCCCCTCAAAGTAATAACCAATCTCAAAAACAAGTTTTAAATGTTTAAGCCTATGAACTTTAGGAATCCTCTTGCTGCTAGCTCTTCTAGAGCCCTTGTACTCATCTATAAAAATATAGTTCAAGATTATGAGTGGTGTTATCCTTGTTCTTAGCCCCATAATCAAAATCTTTGTGCTAATGGGGTTCTTACCCAAGCTCTTATGGTTCAAAGAATATCTGTTCCTATTGAGCCAATGGGGGATGATTCTACACAAGGGGCAACAAACTAGACCATAAGTGTATATGAGGAAACCACTATGTTGAATTGGCAAGAGGAATTTTTTTTATGTGGATTGACTACAGATTATTCATCGGTAGTTTCAGCTAGACACTCATTTCAAAAAGAGGGAAATGGAATCCCAACCTTAAAAATATAATCAAGCATCCACTTCATAACCTTGGCCACAAGTGGCGGTTGATAAAGATGTAGGAAATAAGTTGCCAGAAATGTAGGCTAGTCAGATCCGTAAGGAAAGACATATTCTTTCACGCATCACTAGTACCCAACAAGAAATTTCCAAAATATGAATCCCAGTGTACAGAAGAATGTTGGAAAGGTAGGTGGTATCCCTTTTAGAATTGTTGAACAAATGAAAAGGACCAAATTAAATGTTACTATGTGGGAAGCACTTTCAATTCCCTGTCAGAGGAATTTGTTGCAGGAAGACCTAAAATGTTTTGGGACATCTAGCAAAGTCAACACATCTGTGGGATCATCAACTACTACAAGTTTGTGCCAACTAGAATGAAGAGTTTACTCCCAAGAATAATAAACCTCCACCATTCTATATTTCTCTAATTATTGGTGAGCATTTTCTACATAACTATATGATTGAACTCTAGTGTTAGCAGTTCAGACCATGCCCATGCAAATTACATATGACATGCTAGGAATCCAATATAAAATAGGTCTTTAGAGGAGTTGTTTCAGTTAGATGGTACATTAGTTCAATACTATTGGAATCATCAAAGGACTCCAGACTTACTATCCATGCATGTCTCATCTTGTCATTCACACAAGACATATCAGTTATTGATCTTCTCCCTCTCTTCGTGCCATATGCTTATCACAAGACTTCACTGCTAAAATGGGTGGTGAATCTATCAGATGATTGATCACATATGATCCTCAGGACTTGATATGGAACTAAAGTAATTATAAGGGCAGAGCCAATTTTTCATAATCATGTGGATCCTTATACTGCTAGTCTAATAAATTAAAACTATACTATTTTTTTATCAAGAAGAGGAGGTTTTCGATCACAAACCAACCAATCATGTGGAAGAGGTCCCAGATATCATGCTAGATGAGGTAAGTATAGAATATTAGTTTGATCCTTATGCAGATGCATTGACAGAAAAAGAAATTGGTGTGTTGCTTTTAGAGGAGACAGGGTTAGGTATGTATTATATTCATGAAGAAGGTGCAGTCATACCATAACTTGTTAAAACCCAAAATAACTTAGGATGACTTTGGAAACTATTTTTTGATGGACCAAGGAGTAAAAATGGAGTAGGTTTTGGTGTCATGTTAATTTATCTGGAAGGATATAAGTACTTCTCATATTTTTTACTACAATTTAGTTACACCAATAATCTCACCAAATATGAAGCTCTTGTTTAAGGAATTTAGTTGGCACAAAAGAAAGGGATCAATTCTATGAATGTTTTTGGTGATAGTGGATTGGTTATACATCATGTAAGATCCCATAGTGCATCAAGAAATGATCTGTTAATGTATTATAAGAATAGGGTCTAGGATTTGATTGAATATTTTGAGGCTTTTGGGATCCACGTGGTTCCTAGAAATGAAAATCAAGATATTGATCAGGCTTGTAAAGGTATCGTCTCACAATATGATGTACTTGTTGATAACATGAAAGGATGAGTGGACACGACCTATTAAAATGGACAGTCGACCTGTAGTTCTTGATAATGCGGGTAGTTGGCAAGTTTTTGATAGTGATACAACAAATCATTCTTTTTCATGTAAGAAGAAGCAAAATTTGCTGCAAAAAATCAAGCTAAGTTACAAGAAGCATATAGTGACCATATTATAAAATTGAAAATAAATAAGCTACCAAGAGGCTTGGTTTCTCTTGATTTCATTTCTAATTCGTGATGATCAGGCTTAGAACACATAATGCTAACATGATAGTCAAAGAAGATGATTCCGAAGAGGTAGAAGTAGAAAAAGAGAAATTTTAAAAGATTGGTAAGGTGTGTACCTGAGGAGAGAGAATATCTTTTTTTCAAAAAATTATCATGAGTTTAATGATGTCTACCACATGGATTTATAAATATCTGCGTGGTTTTGATCCAAGTTTGGAACAACATACTATTGAACTCTGATCCTAATGCCAAGCCTGTCCAGCAACAACTAGAGACTGGTGACATCCCAAGATTGAGCCACTAATGAGAAAGGAGCTGATCCAAGATTATTGAGGCTTTTATTATTTTTCTGAATCAATCATTACTCATGGTTAGCTAATTTAGTTCCCATTAGGAAGAAAAAAGGAGAGATCCGGTTGTGTGTAGATTTCAAGGACTTAAACCTGGGCTTCGATTAAAACACCATTATCTCTCTTCCATGTATAGAGATCAAATCCTTCAAATAGTAGTTAGGAGCTGCAAAGGATTTATTTTTCTTGATGGATGTTCGGGTTATAATCATGATTTTGGTTAAATAATCTGATCAAGTTAAAAACGGATTTCACTACCGAGTAGGGGTCACATATGCCTACAAAAAAATGTCATTTGGATTATCTAATGCTAGAGTTATTTTCTAGTGAGTTATGGATATGGCCTTTAAGGGTTTGATCAATGCTATTATCTTAGTGTAGCTTGACGATATAACTGTGTACTCCAAACATTCGAAAAGGACCACATAACCCATCTAAGGAAGGTTTTCAGGAGGTGCATGGAGTTTAGGGTTTTATTGAATCCTAAGAAGTGTATTTTTTCTATTCATGATGGTAACGCTGTTGAGACTATGTGATTTCAGCCAAAAGGAATTTCTATCGATCTGGCTAGGATTCATTCATTTTTGTCCCTATCTCTCCTAAGTCATAAGAAAAGATCTTTAGAGTTTTCTAGGAACAATAAATTTTGTGTGAAGATTCATTTCTCAATTTACAACCTTGGCTAAACCATTAACAACAATGTTTGAAGAAAAAGATTCCTTTTTCATGGACAAGGGAAGGAAAGGAGAGATTTGAAGCCATTAATAAAACCATTTTTCAAGAGTCTACATTAGTGAATCCAAGGTTTGATAAGGATTTTATTCTTTATGCTTTTGCAGGTAAGGAAAGTATTTCTAGGATCATAACTCAGCAGAATGATGATCTGATGGAACAACCAATTTCTTTCTTCAGCCTAGTATCTAAAAGACTATGGGAAGGCTTAAATATTCAATTGTTGAAAAGTAAGTTATTTGCTATCATTCGAGATTTGGAAAATTTTAGGCACATGTTGTCCAATAATAGAATTCATTTGATTGTGTCTCATCCAGGAATTAAGGATTTTTTGCTAAATAAACATATGAATGAGACACATGTGCTGGGTGGATTACCAAGGTGATGGAGTATGACATGAACATCAAGGTTACTAAGATAGTCAGAGGTAAAGGTTTTTTGTGAACAACTTGCTACAATACTTGCAATCAAAAATTGAAGAAGACATGATGCTTCTAAATAACAATATAGGAGATGATTAGGTTGACTGGTTATTAAAGATTGAAGGCCTTTGTTCTCTCAAGAACATAACCTATCTAACATGGATAGGACCCAAAGATAGGAAATTTTTTTATTTAGTCTATTCCTTATGTTCTAGTAGATAATGTTCTCTTTCACAGGGATTTAAATGGTGTTCTCCTTGATGTATAGGTCAAGAGCACGTGACTAAGATATTGTAAAATTTTCACAATGGTCTATCGAAACGGCATTAATCTACATGAACATCTTTTGTAAAGATCATTAGATTTGGATACTATTTTCCATATTTTTCCAAATACACCCATCTTTGGGTAAACAAGTGCAAGGAATGCACCTTTTTCACTGGGAAATAGAAGGTATCAACCCTTCCACTTCAACATATTCAAGTCAATTAACTATTTTTTCAATGAGGGTTGGATTTCATTGGGACGATTATTCCTCCATGTAGTGATGGAAATAAGTGGGTCCTTACTGCAACAAATTATTTAACTCGATGGATAGATGATATGGCATTGAAGGAGGGAAATGAAAAAGGTTGTTCTTAACCTTTTTGAAAGCATAATGACAAGGTTTGGTGTTCCATTTATAGTTATTTCAGATAACGCAATGGAGTTTCTTGGTTTGAAGCTTGTTGAATGGGTTGTTAAGATTTTATCTCAAAAATTCATCCAATTACTATCTGTAAGGAAATGGATTGGCTGAGTCTAGTAATAAGAATCTCATACAGATTATCAAATGCACAATGGAAACCTACGGGAGGACTTGGCATACACATCTTAAAACTACTATATGAGAAGATCATCATATCACACCTAAAAGAGCCATCAAAAATCCTTTCATGTTGGTATATAGAAGAGAAGTTAAACTTCTGCTATCCTTGGAATTACCTTCATTGGAGTTCGCACATTGGCTAAAAGAGAACATGCATATCTAACACAAATAATCTTCTGTATTTTTTAATTATGTTATTACAATGGCTATTATATATCCGTGGATGTAGGAAAACTACCTCCTATAAATACAGAAACAAAAAAAACTCGTTTATAATATTATGGGTAAAAAATAATTTAACCAACCAAACTAATTCATGTAAGCACTAACAAATAATGATTTCCTAACATTCCCCCCCCTTAGTGTGAACATGGGGAAAACATCCCTTTTGCACTGCACCTAATTTCATGATGGTGTGATTTTCCATTGGTTGATCACAAACCAACACAAAGATGGTTTTCTATCAGATAACCAAAAAACGAGAGTTGTGTGATTTTCTATTGGATTATCACAAACCAAGACAGAGATATGGTTTTCTATCGATTGACAAAAAACCGAGACAAAAGAGGTTTTCAAAAGGTTTACCCCAAACCATATCACAATATGCAGTATTACTTTAGGTATCATCATGTCTTCACCTTCAGGAGATTACTTTGGAATCCATACATATTAATCAACTCAAACGGAAACATTGTGTCATTTACCCCCACAATGTGAAGTTTCCATAACACATTTATTTTGAAAACACCACACACTCACACATGTCACCATAGCAGAATCGGCCTTGTCTTTGGCGACTGATAGGAGGTTTCCAATTAACCTCCAGCCTCTTGTGCCTCCATCCTCTAGTTTCATGTTACTAGCTTAGAAAATTTGACTTTGAGGGTCAATGGTTGCCAGGACGTCGGATTTCACCGAAAAATGCGTCCGTAAGGTAATTTTTTTTTTATTTTATAAAAATTTTACAGTGACACAAAATGAAAAAAATATTTGACTCAATTTTAGACAAAAGAAAAAAAAACAAGACAATATTATAGAGACGCAAAAAAAACTATACACAATATTTTTATGGATGACTCTTGACACATTTTAAGAACATCAACTGATTTGACACAAATACTAAACTTTAAACTTTAAAAATATAAATATATATACTTATCACAATTTACAAGACAACAAAAACAAATACTATTTAATTAATTTTTACTCCAATTACACAATGATCCAATAACAACATTAAACAATGACTATATTGAATGACACACACCTACACAAACAACTATTGACACGATTAGAAAGACATTAATTAAAATTGATTTGTAAAATTAATAAGGACCATATTTAAGAGAAAAACGAAGAAAAAATATAAATAAATAAACAAGATAGTATAAAGAAAAAAATCGAGAACAAATACGATACAATAAAATAAAATTTGACTCAAATGGATTCACTCGCCTTGCATGGATGCAAGGAAATTTCTCTTTTTGTTCTTTCAAATGGTTGACTCCAGATCTGGTGTGCCATGTGTAAGCTTGTTGTTGAAAGAATAAATAATCTCGATGAGTGGCGTATTGGCTTATATTCTAAGTGATTCACATTGATATGCGTGCAGCTGTAGATTGCACATAGCAAAGATTACATGGAGCTAGTTGTTTGCATGAAAAGTTTGGGTGAGGAAAATATTTGAAGTTGTAACCATGCATGGAGAATGGTCGGTGGTTAGATTAATCACTTGTTCAAGGTCCTCTGAAATTAGGAAGGTCAAATGGAAGACACTGTTGTATCATCTAATCATAGTGACCAACATACCATAATCGAGAATATGAGCTCTGCTAAGATGAAGGCTCTTTGTGGATCCTTCCAACACTCTAAGATGTTCATACTTGTCATCATCACGCTCATGAACTTCTCCTTTAATAGTGTAGCCTCTACCAAGAAAAAAAAATTCAAGCCGAGAGGCAATAAATCCTCCTACGTAAATTGTTTGCATATTCATTTTGGACCTTGACATGATAGGAATGTTGTCTTGTAAATATGGATCTACAGTTGTACGCAGGAAAAATATGCCAAATGAAAACACCTATATATTTGAGAAACATAATCCAAAATTTTATACGCCAATACTTAAAAGTGTATCAAGATGTAAATATTAAAAAAAAACTTTCATATGTAGGGGAAAAAATCAGTAGCAGAACTGCCCCTTATAGTTCTCATAATTCCATATTGCTCTCCATATCACTCTGATACCGGATGAAAGAGAACGTGTAGATCTAACACAAACAATCTTCGGTATTTGCTACATTTTTTTTATTACGCTATTATAATGGCTATTATATAGACATGGAGGTAGGAAAACTACCTCCTACAAATACATAAACAAATAACCCATTTATAATATTACGGGTAAAATAATTTAACCAACCAAACTAATTCATGTAAGCACTAACAAATAATAATTTCCTAGCATCATCTTGAGGTTATGGAGAGTGATCTTATGACAATCAGGTTTGCTGAGCTCATGGAGTTAGAAGAAGTTCGGAACAAGGAAATGAAGAATTTGGAATAACATCAAGCTCAGGTTAAGAAATATTTTAACAAGAATGCGTCCAACAGGAATTTTCAAGAGGAATATTTAGTTCTCAAATGGGATTCTAAACAGATCCAAACCAGGTATGCATGCCAAGTTTGAAGATCTCTGGGAGCAGATCATATATTATTACAAGTTGTAAGGATTCGAATTCATTTTTCCTATCTAGGCTCAATGGAGAATAACTACACATTCATGTGAATGGGATACATCGCAAAGCTTGTTTTTGAGAGTTTTCTGCCACTGTACAGTTTATTTGGGGTGTTTTCCTCCAATTAATTTGCACATTGTTTATTGTTTTGTGTTTTGGAATTGTTCTTTGCATAGTGTGTCAAAGGTGGAATTTTCAAAAGAAGGAAAAAATTAAAATTTTAATAGAGTTCCATGATGTCTAAAACAAACAAGTGTTTTACTATGAATTTTGTAGTGTTTATGCATGTCAAATAATCATCAGGTTCAGTGTACTTCACACCGAGAAAAATCCTACCACAAGTCTAGGATGTAGTAGTGTTCAGGTAGATCAGGAACATGAATTTCACGGTTCAAGATCAATTTTGGGATATCAATGGTGACTCCATTCCCAATGGATGGCTTAAGGCTACTGGACTAGTGCTTAGTAGGCAAACATCCCCAAGAGGTCGCCAAAAATGTTATCCAATTTTTCCCCTTTGGGAAAAATTGGACAATGGGGGCCTATTGTGCTCTAGGACTGAAAAAGAGTCCTTCATGAGGCATTTCGGGGTCTACAAGTAAATTTTGTGTTTAGGGAGTGTTTATAGTGTTCCGGGTAGTTTTAGAGTCATATTGAGCTAGTCTCCCCCTTTTTGGGGACTTAAAGGTTCCAAGTTTTCCTGAATCAAAAACTCCAGGCATCATGGACCCACTTCTAGTCGTCAAGGGAAAATATGATCAACACACCAGATCTGACTCTCACGAGTTGTCACTTCGAGATCATGGAGATACTTTCACAACAAGGAAAATGTTAATAAATACATTTGAGACCCTTCTTTCTTCTGCATGTTTAGGTGATGAGGATTGTGCATTGGCATACACACATGAAAAATAGGGGTAGTATGGGTAGGATTGATTTTTGTTAAATGAATTTTTGGTGGGAGGTGGAGAGGGTGAAACTAGAATCACCAGATCCTTGAGGAACCTTACAAAATGGAGAGTCATACCAACAAAATGCCACAGAATCGATAAAATGTTTCTTCAACTAGAATATGTGCTTCAATGGAGGCCCAAATTAACACTCTTTCACACAATCTCTGAGATTCTATCATGAAGGCTCAAGTTAGAAAACCCAAAAAAGAATCAAGATCTAGGCCAAATCACACTCGAGGTACACCCATAATTTTATTCCAATGCCAAATGAAAGCTCTTTTGAGAAACAAAATTGCAGATGCCACTAAACTGTCACAAGGATTGAGGCCTATGTGATTGAACTAGACTTTATACAAGATTGCAATAGAAATAAGAAATATTAATTGCATACATTTTAGAAATAAAACCAACACATTTTCCTCAAGATGACATAGAAAAACTCAAATTTGATTAAGTCTATTAGCTAGGGGAAATGGGGAAATTCTAGAGTATTCTCAAAGCTTGTCAATGGTTGTACATTTACAACCACCTTGACACAATTAAATCTTAATACAAAAAAGTGATAACCTAATTTCTCAAATGGACTCTCAAACAATAGGCTTAGTCAAATTTTCCTCTTGGAAATTTTCTTCGACCTCTAACACTTTGACTTCCAACTTCCAACCTCCCAACCATTTACATGAAATTTTTTTTCCATTTATAGCATTTTCAATAGAGCCCATTCTTCCTAAAAGACAAAAAATGTTTAATGCACCAGTGTTTGCCATGATTCTCATAATCAAATTTGCAAGAAGTCTCTAGGTGCTCGAGGGGGAATATTTCATTGAATGTTTCCCACATTCAACTCCTTCCTCTGGTAGATCACTCTTTCTTCAATTTTCCAGCCACTTCCACCCCTAATATATCAAATCTGGCACCTTGCTTGCTTGGGAGAAGAAAAAATAGAAAATGTGATTGGGCATGAAAGTCAGACCATTTTAATGGTAAAATTGACAAGGGAAATTTTACCGATAACCATACCGAAAATTTTGTTCCGATCCCTCGTAAGGGATCCCTTGTGTTCGAAACGTTGCAAAATCCCTTCCCGGGAAATCTGGTTTTTCGAACTAAGTCTTTTGAGTCTTTTTTGGCTGGGCGCATGGAATTGCTATGTAACACCAACTTTTGGTGCGCCCCCTTAAAAACCTTTGGCGCATGATTTTCAGTGTCAACACACCTTTTGGTGCGCCAAAGTATGTTGAGCCTTCCCTGCGTGCGCCAAGGCGCATGCGCCTTCATGTTAACACAACTTTTGTTGCGCCATGTTTTGGTGCGCCAAAGGGCGCACATAACTTCATGTTAACACAACTTTTGGTGCGCCAAAGGGCGCACATAATCTCATGTCGACATAGCTTTTGGTGCGCCAAAGGCGCGCTTAATTTCATGCTGGCAAACGTTTTCGTGTGCCAAAGGGCGCATGCTTTTCCTGTGTCGACAGCATCTTTCATGCGCCCTTTACAAAGTGGGTGGCGCATTTATGACTGGCTCACCTATATATATAAAAAGTTTTGCGCGCCCAAATGTCATTATCATCAGACGCAAATCACGTGATTTTTATTCTCTGAGCCTGTCAGCCCCTGCCTCGTCGTTTTCAACGCGTTGTGGACCCGTTCTCAAGTTTTTGCTATTTATCCAGGTAAGTGCTCTTGTCTCTTCCATGTGTTTTGCTTCTGGTTCTTCTTGCTTGTGGTTGGTTTTTGAAATGTATGTTTTGAGCTTTTCCCTCCCCCCATGCTATCTTTCCTTATCTTCCTCTTTCCAGATCTGCTGGAGGAGGATGTTATCTAGAAACAATGGTTTGTAACCCTCCTGGTTTAAACCATTTCATTTACCCCAAGTGGCCTTTCAAAAGAGGAAAGAGGAGAAGAAGAATCTAAACCATGTAAAGATCCCCTTGAGAGTGATTGAGTTCACTGTTTCCCTCATTTCCCTTCGGCGCATCTGCCACCCTTGCAACATGAGCAAAACCTGCGCCAATGGCGCACCCATCATGCTTGTTGCATCATTAACCTCTGCGCCCTCAAGGCGCGCCTCTTTCACATGCTGCAAGTGCTAAACTTGCGCCCCTTTGGCGCACCATCCTTCCTTGCTGCATCACATTTTCATGCGCCAATGGCGCACCCAGCATCCATGCAACACGGGCTTTATCTGCGCTAAGTACAAGTCTTTGAAGGCGCAGGCGCATCCCTCCTTACAAAAACATCATGTTGTGCAAGCTCTTCGTGCGCCGCGCCATGCTCCCTTTGGCGCACGAAAAGTCCATGTTACACAAACCTTCCATGCGCCAAAGGGCGCACCAAATCCCCCTGCAACATGAAAAATCTATGCGCCAAAGGGCGCATCCTGTCTCTATGTAACACGATGTTTTCATGCGCCCTTTATAAAATACACTCTGCAGTATGCATGCGTCATGCGCCTTTGGTGCCAGTTTTACCCTTGCAACACCCTCTTCCTGTGCGCCTTACCTGTTAAGCCCTGTGAGCTGCAATTTTCATGCGCCCTGCACCCTGAGCCTCAAAATAACTAACTCTTTCTTCTGTTAGCACTTCAATGGGAAATCAAATGGCTGATACAGCCTTTCTACATTGGGTTTCACTTCTTCTTCATGCAGATTAGCAAATAAACTTGGAAGAACGTATGTCAACATCCAGCAAAAGACCTACCAAATCGAAAGGAAAGGCTAAGCTTACAGAGGAAGAAATGAAATATAAATATCAGAGGGTCAGAATGCCCGAGTCCCAGGCAGAGTGCAGCATGGACGTCAGAGACTCAGAATTGGGGCATATCGATATGGAGGAATTCTGGGCCAGAACTCAGAAAGTTACAAGGAGTCCATGGATGGACAAACTAATAGGCAGTGCCCTGCACTTCGCCGGGGGAATCCCAGTCAGCGCCGTCAACAATGAATTTATAATGGTGGTTGCCCAGTGTTACAACAAAGACACAAGGTGTGTCGTAAACGACAAAGGCGAGGTAGTCATTAACCTCCCTGCCCGCCACTTTGAGATCATACTCGGCATCCCTCACCACCGGAACTTTGTGGCCGTTAGTCATGCAGAATGCAATAAGGCCTGGGACGACAACGAGGATCAATGCATGCAACTGATGAACGAGGTCTATCTAAAAAACAAGAAGGTAGTAACCCGGTGGCCCCAGATCATCCACCGCAGTGACTTCTCAGAAGAGCTCAACGATACCATTACCTTCCTGAGCAGGGTCTTCGGGCTTTCTGACGCCCATTACTTCCATAAATGGATGCTGAGGTACTTGGAAACAATGAACAAGAATATGCCTGATCAGCGCTTTTGCTGGGGAGAAATTATAAGCAGCACCATCTCCGAGCAGCTACAACAATTCAGCACAACGGGGGTATTCCATATGAACTCCTATGTGGTCTACGCTGCGGCATCAAAGAGGGATTATCCAGGCTTGGCGCGGAGTGGAGTTTGGCCACAGGTCATAATATATGAGTATTATCCAGAGTTAAGGCTGGAGAATAGCATCCCTCAGTTCACAAAGGTCAACGACGTGTTTTTCTATCACGTCATCTTCCTATTGAGGCCAAATATGACCTATAGTCGCACAACCAAAAGCATAGTGGCAGCCACGGAGAAATGGGGGGCCCTGTTCACCCAGTTTCCCACATTCACATATCTAAGGGCTGCCAACTTTTTGGGAGAGCCAACCAGGCTACCGAGGTATGCTGGGCCTAAGCTGATTCTGCTGGAGCTATCAAGGCAGCTGGTCACATACCACGAAAAATGCCTTAAAAGAAAGAAGGGTGGAACTCCTTTCCCCCTCACAGTGGGCCGATACACATGCTCTACCCACCACAAGGCGAAGGAAATGTTTGCAGAGCTGGAGTTACTCAATTTGAAACATGATTTCCCAGCCAGGCCTACCTTCGACCCAAGGAGCTGTCTGCCAAGGGCAAAGCTTGATCCAATCCACGTCCCTCAAATTGAGGACATTTATATTGACATCATCCATGAGGTGGAACTCAGAAAGAAGGATCATTCTCGCCTAGCATTGGCAGAAATCATCCAATACGGGATAGCCATTATCCCCAAAGGCTTCCAAACCACGGAAGATGAAGTAGATAAAGTATATACTGATACAGATGGGGACAATTGGCCCTTTCCGGCCATTGATAGAAACAAGGCCCCTCAGACAATTGAGGAGAGAGTCAAGGAGACTCTGCGTAGGACGGAGCATTGGTGCCGAATGAACGGGCTAATCTACCTCGGGGTTGATTTCACAACATCCCCATTGGGAAACGCACCTCCACGATCCAAAAAGTAGCCTAAAGGCAAAGGCGTAGAGGGTGAGTCCAGTACCACCCAAGAAGAAGCTCCTGAAAGTCCTCCTTCCATAGCACAAGAACAAGTCATAACTCTAGAGGAAGAAACAACAGAGGATGTTCCCATAGGCCCATCCACTCAGGATGTCGGCACGGTAACAACTGAGGTCCCTTCTATCCCTTCTTCCTCTCTTCCTTCCCTTCCTTTGGTGTCTCAAGTGACCATTCCTTTGGTCGTGTCCTCTCCCCCTTCTTCTACTCTTTCCCCCGCTTCTTCGTCTATCTTCTCTTCCCTCGCTAATCTTTCTCCCTCCATTTCTTCCCTTATCTCCGGTCTCCCTTCCCTTCCTATGTCCTCTGCAATTGCAGTCTCCCTTCCTCCCATGGACACTTCTTCAGCTATTCTCTCAATGCCACCGCCTCGTGTCTCCACGTTTTTCCCCTCTTCTACTGTAGCTCCCTCCTCTTCTATCTCTGGTCCTTCTACCATAGGTCCAGCCTGGATCTCTCAGCAGCTAAGCCAGCCAAAGAGGAAAGTTCCCATCGCTCCGATGGACTTCTCCGTGATCCCATCTAAGGGGGCAAAGAAGCAGAAGCCTGTCACACGCTTCTCCCAAAGTGCTGCAGGAGAGAGAATTATGGAGATAGCATACCCCGATCCCCTCAAAGAGAAAAAGGATCTGTCTCCGACAGATTTTACTGTGACCCAAGTCACAATGGGGACATCTTCTGAAAGTCTGCAGGGGGAGGCTCTTTCCGCAGTTGACGCCCTCTGCAAGAAACTAAAAGAAATGAAGGAAGAGAAAAGGCTACTAAAGGAGCAAAACAAATATCTGCTCCAGGCCTTACAGAAGATGGGTAGTGCGCCTCCTACAACTGCCGCCGAGACTTCTGAGCTTCTCAGCCAGGAGAAAATCAACGAATATGCAAAGATCGGTGAGCAGGGAATGGCCGTTTCCGCTTGGAGGAGTCAAATCCTTAAAGACAGTGAAAAAGTGATCGCCGAGTTCTCCGACTTGTACTTGAATATCGGAAAGGCGAACAAGGAGCTCCAAGCGTTAGCGGGGCCCATATCAGAAGAGTTGGATCATGCCAGACTGCAGCACGAGACCTTTCAACAAATGTTCAACTGTTCAGTCGAAGATCTGGTCAAGTTCGGCGTCTTCGGCCATCCGAGGGCCCTCAATAAGGTCATGTCCACTCTGGGCTACCAGATAGATCAGCTAGAATTTGTTCTGGAAAAGATTGATAAAGTCAAGGAAGAAGCCCTGGATGCGATACACCAAATGGAACGAATTGTTCTTAATATGTCGCCAGGGTTACTCACTCCTTCCTTTACTTTAAGAAAAGCTGATGAAACTATCCGGATCTTCAGGGAGATCGCTTCTCAAGGAACGGGGCCAGAGGTCACATTTGACCCAGAATCTATCAACAACCTGCTGGCCTGTAGGGACTTCATCGGGTTCCTCATTGAGGCGGAAAAGGATTATTCCAAACTCCCCGAGAAGCTCATAGATGAGCGGGAGACTTGTGAGGCGATCAGCGAGCGGCACAAGGATCCTTCCCAGGATCAATTTGGGCCAATGATCAACAAGTTTTTGGAATACCGCTCTCAGTTCCATATCTCGTCACCTGAGCAGCAACAAAAGCAGGCTACCCCCTTTCGGCCGCAGGATGACGACGACGAGTAGCTGCTTCTTCTTCTTCTTCTTCTTCTTCTTCTCTCTCTTCTTCGACTTTCTTGTTGGAAATGTCTAAAGTATGTTGACACAAATGATGACATCATCCATGTTGCACCATGGGATGATGTCATCCATCAAGTTGTCAAAAGTCAACATGACTTTTAGATATTTTGTAAATATCTTTGTAAATAGGTGGTTGGCTCCTTTTTGCCTTCTTTCCTTCTCCTCTTCTATAAATATTGGAATACTTGTTGTATTCAGTGTGGACATTTTTTAGATGAAAATAGAAGTGAGGAGAGAAAGACTTTGAGCTTTCTTGTAACAGAAGAAAACAGTAATACAAATATTGAGACTTTGTGCTGAATACTCTGTGTTATGCATCAGAACTTTCTTATGTTAGATCTGTATGTGTTTATTCTGTTAGATTCATATCTACTTTTCTGTCATTTGCTCATCAGTATTGCTTTGTTTATTTATGCAAGTAGGTTTGGCTCTGTTTACTACCAACCCAAAAACATAAATCTTCTGACCTTTCTGCTTTGGAATTCATTTCTTTTCTCCCTTCGGACCTGTTCTTTCTTCCTCCTCTCTTTCATTCCTTTCTCTTCGCAGCCGGAAATAAACCTACTGGGATGAGATCCCAACCCCCGAAGGCAGAATACTGTGAGATTTGCACAAGATTCCTGCTGGTAGAATAGCAATAAACCAGTTTCGCTTTGCTGACTCAAAGAGGGGCTATGCCCTGCACACTGTTGGCTCGTCTATCCATAGATCTGTCCAGGCGACAGATTTTCGGACCAACAGTTTTTGGCGACTCCGCTGGGGATCGAACGGATCTATCAGATCTATGAAGGTGGTAAGATAGAAAATCAGAAGAAATCAGAAAAATCACCGCCTGTTTGCAAACTTTAACTTTTTGTCAAAAATCCAAAATTTTGCAAAAGTGCTCCAAATTGAAAATTTTCTTCTGAGATCCATAGATCGGGCCTAGTTAGAGATCTTTAGTTCGCTGAGTTTTTATAAAAATCAGTATTTTGCCGTAGATCTGAATTTTTGACTGTTTACCAAAAGTTTGAAACCCTCTGAAAAAGTCAAAACCAGATCTGAAAATCAGCTTGCTAATCTTCTCCGTCATTTTATCCTCGTTGTTATTTGTCACTAACCGCAATCGGTTTTCTGAAGAGGATAGTTTTTAAATATTTAGAAAAGTGCCTGCTGCTGGTTTTTGACAGAAAAACCAGAAAATCAGCAAGTACAGCCAAAAAGAAACTTTAAATCTGCGCTCCAATATCGCAGATCAGGAAGACACGCTGGCAGGTGAACCCTTTACACGCAGCAGGAGAGCTCGTGGAGAAACTGATCCTACTTTCGATCTGCTTCAAAGGCATAATTTCAGCGTAACACCGGCACGTTTTTCAACGCTAAGCTCGGCCGACCGGTCATCCAGGAGTGTCTCACCTCCACGAAGGAAGAATTTTTCACAGGGGGCATCCACGTCCCTTTGTAGTGCTTTGCTGCTCAGTGGAACCACCCTTCCAGCTCGTGTTCTCTTTCCAGTTTTTCAAATGGCGGTACCATGGGGGAATGCTATGGGTCCTCTCGCGCTGCCACATCCAGTTCACGCGCTCCCTCACGGAAATCGAAAGAATTTTCCCAAATTCGACAGGAGCGGAAATCAAAGCACGGATTCCCACATATCTGCATTCATCATGTCATGCAGTATTTTGGATGTGACTCACGAAGATGTGTCGGTTCACCTTTTTCTGGAAACTCTACAAGGGCCCGCAGCTGAATGGTTTCAGCATTTGCCGGCCGGATCTATCACCAGTTGGGCCACCTTGCGGGATGCTTTTGAAGACAGGTACAAGCCTTCAGAGGATGCATTTGCATTATTATCACGAATCACTCACCTGAAGAAAGAGGCCAATGAGACCATGCGCGATTTTATCACCCGGTTCAATGCACTAATCAACCGTGTTCCTGTTGCCATGCTTCCAACACCGGAGAATCAGAAGTGTTTCTTCGTGAACGCTATGAGTTCAAAAGTTAGTTTCTTGCTCCTTCAAGAGCGAGTAGCTACCTTAGTTCTCGCTCAGGCCGCTGCCATTCGGATAGAAGATAATTTGATAATATCTGGCGAATTGAAAAAGGAATCATCCAAGTCCAAATCTTCAGACCCTTCGCCTACTACTTCGTCTGATCCAGCATTCCAAAAGATGGCGAATGATTTGCTCGCATTGAAGAAGCAGCTGACCCAGGCTTCTAGTTCTTCATACCGGGATCTTCCACGAAGGAGTTTCGTTCCCAACAATGTTTCACAAAGGCCGCGTCTACCTGCGACTGCTCCACGGTTGGCGCTTGAAGCTCCTCCGGTCAATGCTTTGGCCGAAATTGAAGAAGAAGAGCAGTACTATGAAGAACCTTCGTCTCAAGGCGAAGATGATCAAGATGTCGGTGAGCCGACTGGCGACTCTACTATTGGATATATGGAATTTGATGAGGAAGAATCTGATGAAGAGGAGGGTACTCAGGGCTATGCAAGCGGACAATCATATGCTGTTTTTACCCGCTCGCAAGGAAAAGAAGCAGAGATTGCTGCCCATGTGCAGAAGGAGAAGGCCGCGTCAAACGCGCCTCCGACCATTGCTAAAAGAGGTAATCCTCTTCCTACTCAACTCCCTGTTAAGTCTTTTACAAAGAAGTCTTTTCCCCCCATCTCTCCTCCAAATCAGCCCCCTCATATTCCTATTAAGATCAGTAATCCTGTTCCACCATCGCGAAGTGAGGGACTCATTCCCTCACCAACGCAACCCTTGGCCGCATTTGATATCATAGATCATGCTAAAAAGACCAAGATCCAAATGTCTGAAGCTGAGTACCTTCAGTCAAATCCCGAACAGCTTGTAAGATTGAACAAATATATTCAGAGTCAAGCTGTTATACCTAAGAAGGTTTCCCCAAAAGGAATCCTTTCCACTCCTCCCGAATATCGCATAAATGTTGCTTCAACATCTGCATCAGGCAAGATAGAGCCTTTCTATCTCTCTCTCCTAATCAATGGCCACAAGTTGAGTAACTGCATAATTGATTCTGGAGCTTCGGATAACGTCATGCCGGCAAAAGTCACCCATGCTTTGGGCCTCACTCTTACCAAAACCTTTGGCAGATGTTATTCCTTGGAAACCAAACAGGTTCCGTTGATTGGTCAAATTAAAGACGCGCAATTTGCATTTGCCGCATTCCCTGACAAGAGGGTAAAAATGACCGTCCTTGTCGCTGACATTCCAGCAGCCTATGGAATTTTGCTGGGAAGAAGTTTTTGCAGCGAAGTTGGTGGGGAAATTCATATGGACTGGTCTAAAGCTAGAATTCCCGTCAAAGGTGTAATGCAGACATTAGAGCCAGAATCACAAAAGAAATACTTGGTTACTAGCTCTGAAGACCCCAAAGCTCAAATCCTTTTTGAATCATCAGGGATGGGGAACTATTTCTTGTCTACCGAGACGGACAAAACGGGTGTTCTCATTCAGGAGGAAGATCTTAATAAGATCTGGACCTTGCAGTTTGATGGCAGTTGCGCAACTAGTGGATGTGGCGCCGAGGCTGTGCTGATATCTCCCGAAGAGGAGGTAATTCCTCTCTCTTTCAAATTGCAGTTTTTCAACACTAACAATACTGCCGAGTATGAATCTCTGTTACTCAGTATGCAAGCCGTAAAAGAAAGAGGAATTAAAAATTTAAAAGTGTAAGGTGATGCAGAGTTGGTTGTAAACCAAGTCAAGAGGATTTATCAAGTAAAAAATGAGAGGCTCAGGCACTACCGTAATGCAGTATGGGACAGCATCGAAGAATTTGACGCTTTTTCAATTGAATCCATTCCAAGAGCTCAAAATGACATGGCCGATTCATTGGCCGTTTCAGCATCTCTCATGCTCCCACACCCAGGTTTGAAAACAGACAAATACACCATTGAGGTGGTTTTCCGCCCAAGCGTGCCAGACAATTCTCAGCATTGGCAAGTTTTCAATGATGACAACCAACTCATTGCCTTTCTGGAAAAATCAGAAAATTTTAAGGAGTTGCATTTCGAAGGATCCACTTCTACATGCCGTGAATCAATCACCGGCCAAAACCATGAATCAGAGGAGAACGACGGCATATGTCAGCTCAAAGGAAATAAAATTCCGAAGGGCCTGGTTTCTCTCGAACGGTTGTTCGACAGGCATGATCGTTTTGTGAAAAGGAAAAGGCGAGATGATCCTGACTCATCTCCAGAAACCGAACCGGTCAATATAGGTTCGGAAAAACATCCGCAATTTGTGAACATTGGGAAATGTTGCACGCCTGAAGAGAAGCGGAAATTTGTCAAGTTGCTGAAGAAATACATGGATGTATTGGCATGGTCCTATGCCGATTTAAAGTCCTTCAAGCCAAAGGACGTTCAGCATGACATCCCATTGAAAGAAGACGTCAAAGCCTTTCGCCAGAAGCAGAGGCACTATAATCCTAAGATCTCGGGCACTATCCAGGCTGAAATTCAGAAGATGCTGGATGCAAGAATCATCTTCCCGATCCATCACAGTACTTGGGTAGCAAATATTGTGCCAGTGCGCAAGAAGAACGGTGAAATACGCATATGCGTAGATTTTCGAAACTTGAATCAGGCGTCCTTAAAAGACAACTACCCACTTCCTATAATGGATCAAGTTCTGCAAGCAGTAACTGGATCAGAGATGCTGTCCATGCTTGATGGTTTTTCAGGCTACAATCAGATTGAAGTCTCGCCTGAAGATCAATTCAAAACAACATTCACTACTCCCTGGGGTACATTCGCCTACAGCAGGATGCCTTTCGGCCTAACCAATGCTGGTGCCACTTTTCAGCGGGCCATGGACTTGGCGTTCAAAGGTATGATGGGGAAGGTCATTGTGGTTTATCTAGATGACTTGACTGTGTTCTCTAAACAACGAAGTGATCATTGTGATCATTTGGAGCAAGTATTGGCAGATGTCGAGAACATGGGATTTCCCTAAACCCAAAAAAGTCTGTTTTTGGGGTCACTGAGGGAAAGCTTCTAGGGCATGTCGTTAGCAAGGAGGGAACAAGGATAGATACTGAAAGAGTTAAGGCTATTCAGAACCTCACTCTGCCTACAAGCAAGACTGGTGTTCATTATTTCTTTGGAAAGGTGAACTTCCTTAGGCGTTTTGTTCCTGACTTTGCTGAGAAGACTCGCCACATACTAAACATGATGAAGGGGTCACCAACTTTCAGATGGAGTGAGGAAGGGAAGAGGTCGTTTGAAGAAATAAAAGCTTCTGTTGCTCATGCACCGGTCCTGGTATGTCCCGACTTCTCCAAAGATTTTATCTTGTATAGTTATGCATCTGAGCATACTGTGTCCACTATATTAATGCAAAAGAATTCAGAAGACGTTGAATCCCCGATTGCGTTCATGAGTTCTCCTCTCAAGCCTCACGAACTAAAAATGACTCAACTGGAAAAGCATGCCTTTGCTGTTGTCAAAGCAGTGAAAAATTTCAGGTACTATATTTTAAATTCTCATACAGTAGTACTGGTTCCTGACATAGCAGTTAAGTCAATATTAACTCAAAAGGATTTAGGAAGCTTGCGAGGAAATTGGATTGCAAAGGTCCAGGAGTACGATCTGGATATAAAACCAACCAAGCTGGTAAGAGGCAAGGGCCTATGTCAGCTTATGGCTGAAAACAAAGATTCAGAAAGTCCTAAGGAAAAATGACTGTACCAATGAAGCGCAAAGCCCTCTGGAGGAAACCCATTCTCTACCTCTGGTCTTATTTGTTGCAACCAGCGATGAGTGGTACTCTGATATTGCTTTCTTTCTCACTTACGGCGAGTGTCCAGCTCATCTAATCGCAAAGGAGAAGCACACTACAAAGCTCAGGGCAGCCAAGTATGTCATCTGGGATGACGGTTTATACAAGCGCGGAATAGATGGTGTCTTCTTGCGATGTGTCGACAAACCCCAGCAGGTAAAACTACTGGAAAAGTTTTCACAATTCAGCCTGTGGGGGGCATTTCTCTTCCTCCGTGACTGCACACAAGATCATTCGAGCCAGGTACTATTGGCCGACGCTCTTCCAAGATACAGCTACCTGGGTAGCAAAGTGTGAACCTTGCCAGCAGTTCGTCGGCAAGCCCAAGTTGGCTGCTTTTCCCTTGAGGCCGGTTATTATCAACGAACCATTCAGGCAGTGGGGAATTGATTTTATTGGTGCACTCAATCCCCAATCGAGTGCCGGACATAGTTATGTCCTAACAGCAACGGATTACTTCACTAAGTGGGTGGAAGCCATACCTGTCAAACATGCCACTTCTGAGGTTGTTTGCAATTTCATTAAAGAAAATATTATTGTCAGGTTCGGCGTTCCCAACAAGATTGTTGCTGATAATGCTTCTAACTTCTCCTCACGAGAAGTTATTAGTTTTTGTTATGAATATGGAATAACTTTGGCTCATGCCTCAGATTACTACCCTCAGGGAAATGGTCAGGCAGAATCCAGCAATAAGAACTTGGTGACCATCATACGAAAACTGGTGGAAGCAAATCAACGAATGTGGCACAAGTCCTTATACGACGCTTTGTGGGCAGACCGCATTACTCCCAAGAGGTCTCTCGGTATGTCACCTTTTCAAGTGTTATATGGCACTGATGCCGAGCTTCCCATTTCTGTTGAACTCCCTGCTCTGCACTTGGCACGAGCTATTGAAGATGAAACTTTCCAGAATTCTCTAGAAAAGAGGATCATGTATCTGGCAGAACTTGAAGAAAAGAGAGTAAGGGTGGTCGACAGGATCACCGAACATCAGAATCAAGTCAAGAGACTGTTCGATAAGAAAGCCAAGCAGAGGGATTTTCAAGTGGGAGATCTCGTCCTTTTGTGGGACAAGCGAAGAGAGCCAAAGGGCATGCACGGAAAGTTTGATTCCCTGTGGAGAGGGCCCTTCAAAATCAAGCAGCTCAACGGAGAGAATAGTTTCTATCTCTCATATCTGGATGGAACTGAGCTCCCGCTTCCCTATAGCGGGCAGCATCTGAAGATCTTCAGGAAGTAGAGCTTGCTCTCTTCTTTGTACAGTTTTCTTTAAGTTGTGTGTTTGTTTTCGTCGTGTGTTTGCTTTCGGTTTGTTGTGTGTTTCCTTTGTTCTCCCTCCGGTCCCCCTTGTTTTTGACTCTGTTACCCAATGGATAGGCACATGTGATCTGGGATTCTCTACCCCCGAGTTTGCTCAGGGATAGTCCCCAGAAAGAGCCAGCTGTTATCCCGTAAAATTGACAAGGGAAATTTTACCGATAACCATACCGAAAATTTTGTTCCGATCCCTCGTAAGGGATCCCTTGTGTTCGAAACGTTGCAAAATCCCTTCCCGGGAAATCTGGTTTTTCGAACTTAGTCTTTTGAGTCTTTTTTGGCTGGGCGCATGGAATTGCTATGTAACACCACCTTTTGGTGCGCCCCCTTTAAAGCCTTTGGCGCATATTTTCAGTGTCAACACACCTTTTGGTGCGCCAAAGAATGTTGAGTCTTCCCTGCGTGCGCCAAGGCGCATGCGCCTTCATGTTAACACAACTTTTGTTGCGCCATGCGGTGCCCAAAGGGCGCACATAACTTTGGGTGCGCCAAAGGGCGCACATAATCTTCATGTCGACATAGCTTTTGGTGCGCCAAAGGCGCGCTTAATTTCATGTTGGCAAACGTTTTCATGCGCCAAAGGGCGCACGCTTTTCCCTGTCGACAGCGCTTTTCATGCACCCTTTACAAAGTGGGTGACGCATTAATGACTGGCTCACCTATATATATAAAATTTTGCGCGCCCAAATGTCATTATCACTAGACGCAAATCACGGAATTTTTATTCTCTGAGCCTGTCAGCCCCTGCCTCGTCGTTTTCAACGCATTGTGGACCCGTTCTCAAGATTTTTGCTATTTATCCGGGTAAGTGCTCTTGTCTCTTCCATGTGTTTTGCTTCTGGTTCTTCTTGCTTGCTGGTTGGTTTTTATAGTGCATGTGTTGAGCATGCTTTCCTCCCCGCATGTTGTCTTTCCTTATTTCCTCTTTCCAGATCTGCTGGAGGAGGATGTTATCTTGAAACAATGGTTTGTAACCCTCCTGGTTTAAACCATTTCATTTACCCCAATAACCTGTCAAAAAGGAAAAGAGGAGAAAAGAAACTGAACCATGTGAAGACCCCTTTGAGAGTGATTGAGTTCACTGTTTCCCTCAGATTTTCCTTCGGCGCATCTGCCACCCTTGTAACATGAACAAAACCCGCGCCAATGGCGCACCCATCATGCTTGTTGCATCATTAACTTCTGCGCCCTCAAGGCGCGCCTCTTTCACATGCTGCAAGTGCTAAACTTGCGCCCTTTGGCGCACCATCCTTCCTTGCTGCATCACATTTCCATGCGCCAATGGTGCACCCAGCATCCATGCAACACAAGCTTTATCTACTCTAAGTACAAGTCTTTGAAGGTGCAGGTGCATCCCTCCTTACAAAAACATTATGTTGTGCAAGCTCTTCGTGCGCCGTGCCATGCTCCCTTTGGCACACGAAAATTCCATGTTACACAAACTTTACATGCGCCAAAGGGCGCACCGAATCCCAATGCAACATGAAAATTCATGCGCCAAAAGGGCGCATCCTATCACTATGTAACACGCACTTTTCATGCGCCCTTTATAAAATGCAATCTGCAGTATGCATGCGCCATGCGCCTTTGGCGCCAGTTTTACCTTTGCAACACCCTCTTCCTGTGCGCCTTACCTATTTAGCCCTGTAAGCTGCAATTTTCATGCGCCCTGCGCCCTGAGCCTCATAATAACTAACTCTTTCTTCTGTTAGCACTTCAATGAGAAATCAAATGGCTGATACAACCTTTCTACGTTGGGTTTCGCTTCTTCTTCATGCAGATCAGCAAATAAACTTGGAAGAACATATGTCAACATCCAGCAAAAGACCTATCAAATCAAAAGGAAAGGCTAAGCTTACAGAGGAAGAGATGAAATACAAATATCAGAGGGTCAGAATGCCCGAGTCCCAGGCCGAATGCAGCATGGACGTCAGAGACTCAGAATTGGGGCATATTGATATGGAGGAATTCTGGGCTAGAACTCAGAAAGTTACAAGGAGTCCATGGATGGACAAACTAATAGGCAGTGCCCTGCACTTCGCCGGAGGAATCCCAGTCAGCGCCGTCAACAATGAATTTATGATGGTGGTTGCCCAGTGTTACAACAAAGACACAAGATGTGTCGAAAACAGCAAGGGCGAGGTAGTCATTAACCTCACTGCCCGTCACTTTGAGATCATACTCGGCATCCCTCACCACCGGCACTTTGTGGCCGTTAGCCAAGTAGAGTGCATCAAGGCCTGAGAAGACAATGAAGACCAATGCATGCAACTGATGAATGAGGTCTATCTGAAAAAAAAGAAGGTAGTAACCCGGTGGCCCCAAATCATCCACCGCAGTGACTTCTCAGAAGAGCTCAGCGATACCATTACCTTCCTGAGCAGGGTCTTCGGGCTTTCTGACGCCCATCCACTTCCATAAATGGATGTTGCGCTACTTGGAAACAATGAACAAGAATTTGCCTGATCAGCGCTTTTGCTGGGGGGAAATTATAAGTAGCACCATCTCCGAGCAGCTACAACAATTCAGCACAACAGGAGTATTCCATATGAACTCCTACGTGGTCTACGCTTTCCCCTGCTTCGGAGAGAGATCTATCTCAGGCCTAACACAAAGTGGAATTTGGCCTCCAGGTCCATTTCTTCCCTCATCTAAGGGCTCCCTTCCCTTCCTATGTCTTCAAAATCAGCTGCATTCTTTTCCTCACGTGGACATCTTCCTGTTGAGGCCGAATCTGACTCAATGGTCGTACGACCAAAAACATAGTGGCAGCCACGTTTTTGGGGGGGCCCTGTTCTACCCAATTTCCCACATTCACCTGTTTGAGGGCTGGTCAACTTTTTAAAAGAGCCAACCAGGCTACCGAGGTATGTTGGGCCTGGATCTCTCAGCAGCTAAGCCAGCAAAAGAGGAAAAATTCCCATCGCTCCAATGGACTTTTCCTTGATCCCATCTCACAGGGGCGAAGAAGCAGAAGCCTGTACCGCTTCTCTAAAAGTGCTGCAGGAGAGAGAATTATGGAAATCGCATACCCCGATCCCCTCAAAGAGAAAAAGGATCATCTCCGACAGATTTTACTGTGACCCAAGTCACAATGGGGACATCTTCTGAAAGTCTCAGGGGGAGGCTCTTTCCGCATATTGACGCCCTCTGAAAAGAGCTTCAAAGAGATAAATTCTTGAGAAAAGGCTCACTGAAGGAGCCAAACAAATATCTGCTCCAAGCCTTAAACTAGAAGATGGGTAGTGTGCCTCCCACAACTGCTGCCGAGACTTCTGAGCTTCTCAGCCAGGATAAAATCAATGAATATGCAAAGATCGGTGAGCAGGGTATGGCCGTTTCCGCTTGGAGGAGCCAAATCCTCAAAGACAGCGAAAAAGTGATCGCCGAGTTCTCAACTTGTACTCTGAATATCAGTAAGGCGAACAAGGAACTCCAAGCGTTAGCGGGGCCCATATCAGAAGAGCTGGAACATGATAGACTGCAGCATGAGACCTTTCAACAAATGTTCGAATGTTCAGTCGAAGATCTGGTCAAGTTCGGCGTCTTCGGCCATCCAAGGGCCCTCAACAAAACCATGTCCACTCTAGACTATCGGGTGGATCAGCTTGAATTTGTTCTAGAAAAGATAGAAAAGGTAAAGGAAGAGGCCCTTGATGCAATGCATCAAATGGACCAAATTTTTCTCAACATGTCTCCAGGGTTGCTCACTCCTTCCTTTACCTTGAGATCAGCTGATGAAACCATCCGGATCTTCAAGGAGATCGCTTCTCAAGGAACAGGGCCAGAGGTCACATTTGACACTTAATCTATCAACAACCTGCTGGCCTGTAGGGACTTCGTCGGGTTCCTCATTGAAGCGGAGAAGGACTATTCCAAACTCCCAGAAAATCTCATAGACGAGCGGGAGACTTGTGAAGCAATCAACGAGCGGCACAAGGATCCTTCCCAGGATCAATTTGGGCCCATGATTAACAAGTTTTTGGAATACCACGCTCAGTTCCATATCTCATCACCTGAGCAGCATCAAAAGCAGGCTACCCCCTTTTGGCCGCAGGATGATGACGATGAGTAGCTGCTTCTTCTTCTTCTTCTTTCTCTTCTCTGACTTTCTTGTTGGAATGTCTAAAGTATGTTGGCACAAATGATGACATCGTCCATGTTGCATCATGGGATGATGTCATCCATCAAGTTGTCAAAAGTCAACATGACTTTTAGATATTTTGTAAATATCTTTGTAAATAGGTGGTTGGCTCCTTTTTGCCTTCTTTCCTTCTCCTCTCTTCTATATATATTGGAATGCTTGTTGTATTCAGTGGTGGACATTTTTTAGATGAAAATAGAAGTGAGGAGAGAAAGACTTTGAGCTTTCTTGTAACAGAAGAAAACAGTAATACAAATATTGAGACTTTGTGCTGAATAGCCTGTGTTATGCATCAGACCTTTCTTATGTTAGATCTGTATGTGTTTAATCTGTTAGATTCATATCTACTTTTCTGTCATTTGCTCATCATTATTGCTTTGTTTATTTATGCAAGTAGGTTTGGCTCTGTTTACTACCAACCCAAAAGCATAAATCTCCTGACCTTTCTGCTTTGGAATTCATTTCTTTTCTCCCTTCAGACCTGTTCTTTCTTCCTCCTCTCTTTCATTCCTTTCTCTTCGCAGCCGAAAATAAACCTACTGGGATGAGATCCCAACCCCCGAAGGCAGAATACTGTGAGATTTGCACAAGATTCCTACCGGTAGAATAGCAATAAACCAGTTTCGCTTTGCTGACTCAAAGAGGGGCTATGCCCTGCACACTGTTGGCTCTTCTATCCATAGATCTGTCCAGGTGACAGATTTTCGGACCAACACCTAGATAATTACTGGAGGAGCACATGAGCATGGGTCTTAGGTCTAGATTTCCACATCCCACCCTACCTAGCCACCCCCGACACACAAGCATCTACATAAATAAAAAATTGAGGGTGTGCATCCATATTTAATGTCCCATAGTCAGATTTCTTGGAGACATGTCTCAATATTTTAAATCAGATACTAGCTTAAGATTTCATATTGCACATGAATTTGCCATGTGGTTAGATACTATTTTATACAATCACACAACTGTTAATTCTTAATGTAGAGGCCGAGAAGGCATACGACTATTGGATACCTACAAAATAGACAGGGACTGATACCACACATGACCATATATGAGAGGCCTCGTTTAATGGAGACAAGCCACGAATCTACATCAAGGGATTGAGTTTCTTTTGTCTTTAATGAACCCAATGAGTCTATAGGTCATATCTGACGTTGATACGATGTGATTACGCACATTAATATTTAGATCCACTCCACTTCCGCCTATGGGGTCATCACATAGTTATCCTTGTTAGACGATAGCTCAACTAACACTTGGTCTAAGAAGTTCTGGAAGGTAGACCAGGCAATCACCCATAGAGTCCATTATACCCAATCCCAACTAGGCTGGGGGTGGTGGAATTGTTCAGAAGACATAGGACGACAACAATACTAGGTCATGGCCCATGTATCCTTGAACCCTTTTGGGAAATTACGCCAGACCTATGATATTGATTGAAGCCTTCGAGCAATCATCCTCGCTGATTGACTCCTATCTACAGAAAAAGGAAGGGAAAGTTTGGATATTGAAGGTGACTCTTTGCTCATAGTGGAGATAGTCACATAAAAGCAATAACAAACATTAGAAGCATAGTCGAAGACATATTGATGATTCCTAGACTAGTTGAGTTCTGCATCCCACGACGTAATTCACATCCCACCAGCTGCCAATAATGTGCACAATATTGGGAGTTCAATACTGCGAGGAAGAGTTACTTGTAGATTTTCCCATGCTCGCTTGAAAATCAGAGTATTAGGTCCATCATATAGTTGACCACATTCTAAATCCCTATTTTGTTTGAAAATACTTCTTTCTACTTCTAGCTACCTACCTTGGTCAGTCGAAATAACCAGTGCATAGGTGCATTAGGATTTTAATGAAGCAATCAAATTATCTCCCTTACGGAATCCCAGTCCCATTCTATTGGCAGACTTTCTAAGAGTAAGGTCCCCTTTTCAGTTCCATCCTACTACCAGGTGGTTTAGATATGAATTCCCTTCTCTGTGTCATCCTGACTCTGCTAACTAACTTGTACCCTCGAAGTTTGGATTATTTGGATCATCCTTATAAATGTTGCGAATGCAGATAACTAAGTATCTGGGTTTAAAGAACTCAAGTTATTTTGAATGTTTCCCTCATCTGATGCAATCTAAATAAGTTTTGTGGTTGTGAACTGCTTACCCTTAAGGCCTTGGGGTTGAACTCACTCACGGGAGCTTGCATTTCAGGATTTTTCGAATAGTTTGAAGTGGGCCTCAGTTCGTCATTACAAAGGAATTCAGGAAATGAAAAATTACTCACTTGGGATAAGTCTGACATTTTGGATTTCAGAGGTGGATCCATTCAGAGGACAGGATGACTCTCATGAGTTCGGTCTATTTTGGGCCATGAAAGAACCTCGTGAAAGTCACTTGCCTTGATGTCCTGAATGATGAATTCCTGAATTCTATGACTTCGACAATTTCAGAGTCGAATGTGTAGACTTGTTTCATGTGCTGGGGGTAATGAAATTTGTAGAGACCCCAAAACTCCTGAAAAACCTGAACCCCAAGATTGGCCCAAAAAATGAACTCCCATTTTTAGTCCTCGAAAACATGATTTCTTTCGACTCTGATGTGAAACCCTGGAATACCTGAACCCCAAATGACCCAAAATCTGTGAACCCCGAAAACCCTTAGAAATTATCATGTGGATGCATGACCCCCTAAATCTTTGAATTTTAGACTTCAGATGTTTTGGAGTTTCAGATGGTTTTGTTTAAAATGAAATGGATGGACAATTTTCTTGCAACCTTTGTAGTCATAAATTCTTGATAAGTCCAAAATTCAGATTTTATAAGTTTCTATGGATTTCAGAGTCCAAAGAAACTTTATTCCAACCACTCGTATTTAATGCAGTATGACTATTTGTAATCTGTTAGCATAGCCATTGAAGGTTTTGATTGGAGCTCAGATTTTCAGAAGAAATGAATTTTTGGAAAGCTCTCAATGGTGACTCTACACACATTTAAGTGATCACGAAGTTATTCAAAATGAAGAAATGCCAATATCATCACTATCTTAGAGGGTACACTTTTAAATTTTCTCACCGTACCTAAAGCTAAATCATCAGGTATGTAAATTCCCATTTAACCTCTCCAAACCACCTAAGGAACCAGTACTTGGAGCCTATGGATTTACCCTAGCCACCCTGGCACCCATCTAACCTCTCATAGGTCGAATTCCCTTACAGTTTACACAACATGGTTAAACAACCTAATATCTTGGATGACAAGCGGTTTCAACCAATTGTCATCTCCCCCTTCTGTTGGTCATGTAATCTCATTGGGGAAAATTGTAAGGAGTGATCCATATTTTTCTACGATGTGTTATGGATGCCATCATTTTTCTTTAGCCACCCTCTCTCTTCTTTTATGGTCTACTAAGTCAGAATTTATGTTTGAGGGTCAAACCTGCTACACATATGACAAGTTGTAATGGAACTCAGGATCATCAACATACCTCTTGCCAAAGCCATTGTAAGTCGCATTTTATTAAATCTTACCAGTAATAATATAAGTCTGTGGATGAGATTTCATCACCCTCCAGAACATGTCATCATTGTTAGTACCTTTTTATCCCTCATTGCAATCTTGGTTATCTATGTATGGTTACATGTAGTACTATAGTTTACATGGTATAGTGGATTTGTATCAGTGGGTTACATTCCCTGGTGTGATTTCTCATCTCTTCTTTTGATCATGATTAGACCAACGTTTTCCATATCTCCAATTTCCAAAGCAGGTTGTCTTCGATCAACCATCACCGTCGATTTTGGTGCATTGACATTTGTTTCCTTCATTAGGCCTCCTTGATTCCTTATAGATTCCCCAAATTACTTATCCATGTCTCCTTCAGTCATCAATTAGTATCTGTTTTATCAGTCTTTTTTCTAATTTAGCATTTTGATCTCTGCATTGCCATCGATTGAGTAGATGAATAAGAGCCACCCTTCACCTTTTCATTTATCCCGATAAATAAGGTTCCACATTTCTATTGGGATCTGAGCTCCATAGGTGTTTGATGAGATCAGACTTGATTAGAGATCACACCAAGAATTCTGCACGGAAGATAAGGCTAGTGTTCAAGAGCGTTTGAGGGATAGGACAGAACCCGCGCACAGAGGGCAAGTAGAGCTGTTGGGACTTATCCGATTTTGAGCATTTTCACATATTTCTAGTTTTTATTTAAGATGGACAAGCAAAACACACCAACGATGCAGATGACCCGTATACCATGCATTGTCTATCTACACCAGGATGTAGTATTCTCAGCGTTTTGTATTCTAGACGAGCTAAGAATAGTATTGCTCACTTCAGTTACCAAAATTAAGATTAATTCGATCTAGATATTCCTTTTCTCATGTGTGGCTATGCCTGTACACATAAACGCGCATGGCTATTAACAGCATGTGGCCTATTTCTGGAATAGATAAGCGGAGAAGTGAAAGTCCCCATCCATAGTATTATATTTATAAACTATATCCCAAAACATGTGAAGCACATATCTTCCAGAGCATACACACAAGGATGCAGATTGATGTATGAAGGTATAGGAGGTCCTGATCCAAACATATGATTGGATTACTATATCAGATCCATGCACACATTGGTATAAATTGACATTATTGTAAGGAGCTTATGTGTTTATTAATGGATGGAAGATATTAGTTGAATCTAATTGTCATTCCCGTGTGTAATTGAGTAGTGCATGTTATTGATTTAATCATGATTACTGTTTAAGCTTGTTCTTTCATAAATCTGAATGCTAGCATGCATGGTAGAATGGTGGATTAATCATGGAAATATATGTTTCTTCCTTCATCACACTAAAATCCTGCTACAACAACCCTAAAGAGGGACCTGGTACCTTTGCACACTTCGGGTGAGGGCTCAGTCTAGGCTGAGTGATGTGCCAACGTGACTAGGGTGTTATCTGGTAAATTCTAGGCTGCATCATTGGTTCCATTGAAAATGGACAAAAGGTACTTATTTATGACTCTAAGTTCTTGCACCATCTAGGCAAGCTCAAAGTACATTGGTTGGTGCCATATGTCATCACTTATATACTCGAATCAGGTGCTTGCCAATTAGAAGCACTTGATGGAACACAACTACCTAGTTACTTTAACGGGAGTAGGCTAAAGCCCTACTATAAATAAGTCTCCTTGGTGTTTGTAATAAGGAAGTAGTGCCATCTAGGTTAAGTTTTAAATTTAATGCATTTTACTTATATGTGTTTCCTTTCATCGTGTGATTATGATTTTTCAATTTAGTTGGTGTTCTTGTTGTAATAAGCATGCTTGCACGAAGCGTAGTTGATTACTATGTGAATGAATTCATTTATGTGTAGAGGACTGCAAACATATTTTTAGTGTGGGGTGGATTGTAGTTATCCAAGTAATAAGTGAATGTGGTGCTATGTGATAGATTGGTGTGTGCAGAGAAAAGGAATACAGCTGCTACAAGCGTTGAAGGTGTTTAAGCCAAAAGAAGATTTCTTACATTAAAAGTGACCACACGTAGATGGAGATGGACATGATAAGGACAGTATGACGCGTGGTAAAAAAACATGGGGAACTACTTGATATAAGGTGCGGTAGATAGGTACTTTGGCGCAGAGAGGTGTGTAGAAGGAGGTATGGGGATGAGAAGTAGTGGGCCACACCAGAAGGTTACAACTGGGGGCACAGAAGAATATGAAGTGACTCACAGAAGAGTGAAAGGGAGGAATTAATTCCGCATATGGTGGTAGTTGGAAGTAATTAATGCAGACGAATAGGAAAAAATTTACACAGAAACACTATAAAGGGGGAGCATGCAAACTTAATTCTTACCTTATATCCTTATATTTTTGAGCTGAGAAGAGCGACAAAGTGTGTAGTGCAAAGAGAAATTGATTGAATGGAAAACCATGTGTATTTAATACACACCATTGAAAAAGCTCCACAGATAAGGGTGTTTGAGTGTGGTGGGTGTGAAAGGAAGCAAGGTTTGTGTGGTTAGGGTTTCAACAGATACAGATTTACATCTAGGGCACATGTTATTTGAAGAGGTAGAGGAGATCAAGATGTGTGAAGGTAAAATGGTGTAAATATTATAATTTTCATAACATGGTACCGGATTAAGAGAAACAATGACACCAAAGAGAACTTGGGACCGTTGAGAAGAAGAACGAGTGGTTAACATAAATGCAATACCTAGAAGAGGTTATTGAAGAGAGATCGTGGAAATCACAGGTAACAAAAATGGGACTCACACATAAGGAGATTTTAATCATTGCACAGAGGCCAACCATAGCACCTCAAATAACAACAAGGAGTACAATGCCCTTCTAACTTCGAGAACAAACATGTGGACTGTAGATGGGCAACGATGCCAATGTACCACTTGATTTACGAAGAGTAGCTACTGAAGAGTATGAGGCATCTATGTAGTTGTATCGAGTTACTCATATCTTTGGGAAGTCCCAAGCAGTCTTGTACCTAGATGGGTCATGTCACAAGTACATGACTATTTATTTTATTTCACAGGATAGAAGGATGTGAATAACAATGAAATTAATTAGCAAAGCTTATCTCTCCAATGATAGGAATGAGAGCCATTAGAGAGGATATTAAAGCAGTCTTAGTAGATAAAACTGTTATTCTTGAGACCTGTTAGGAGATGGGATGCCAGAAGGGTCTACGCTGAATCAACATAGGTAAAGTGAAGGGTTCTCCAATTTTTAAGGCAGCAACGACTTGGTCACTAAGTTGAACGACCAGGATCGATGGTCACAAGTAAACACCATATGGCTGCATGTGGTGAAGTGCGTGTCAGAAGGATTTGTCTACAACATTACAGGATTCATTGTAGATCATATTGTAGAGGAAGTGTGCACTGGAGGGAAGATTCGGTTTGGTGCTTTCCTTCTGTCACTTGTATTAATGGAGATCAGGGTACCTGATGGACCTAAGGAAAGGATATTTGAGTACCCCATGAACAATAAGTCTCCAGTTAAAAGATTCGAAAAGTACCTCTGCAAAGGATCGATGATAGATGAGGTAAAGAAGAGAGCGGAGAAGTGGTATGATAGGCTTCGCATGACATTTGAGGAAGAATGGTGCATTCTAAAAGACTTGTCGTCAGTGGTGGGTAAGTAAGTGCAGTTTGTTGTGTATCAGCACTTTTGTATCGCATAGTTCCCAATGAGGGATGGAACATGGAGCCCGTGGTGTAAGCTACCCTATGCCTTCACCACAAGGTATTTTTAGGAATCATTCCACTACTTTAAAAACATAAGGAAGTTGATCTTCAATTCAGAAAAGGTGGATTGAGACTACCACACCTTGAGGAAGAAGTACGTATATATAGGGTGGAACACGTATGATGAAGCACTTATTTCTGAGGTATTAAGCATAAGACTGGATAGTCTCTTTATTACAGACATTTCAGGGGCAACAATGGTGTATATCCAGTTGAAGCCAAAGATGGAGAAGAATAAGTATGTGGAGGATGCATTCATGCTCCCAGGGCCACCATAGGGCATACATACCATGGAAAATATTCCAGCGTCAAAGCCCTCTAAAAAAATATAAGTGGAAGAAGAACTGAAGAAGGTGAACTAGTCCGTGAATTTCTACACAGCCCCGGAAGTACTTATCAAGGTAAAAACCCTAGTAGAGGACAATGAAGTTCAAAGGGACATGAAGGATGGGACATTAGGCCACTTTGAAAGGTTAACTCTTGTAAAACAAAAGCGCGAGGCACTGGCCGTAGCATAGGAGCCACATAAGGAAAGGTTAGATGAGCTTGGAAAAACTCATCGCCCAATGAATGGATGTGTTGGAAGGGATGCACACTTCAATGTCCAACGTTATGCTGATAATAGAGAATGAAAAAGGTGAACTAGTACAAGATGAGATGGAATCCGTCATGGCAGATATACCAGACCAAGCAGAAAAGGTGCTAACAGAATGACAGGCCTTACAGGTAGAAATAAAGGAGGAGTATCCCAAACTGATACTTCAGGATGGGGCAGAAGAACTTAAAGCATGAACTATTCTTTATTCATTCTATTCTTTCCAAGTATTCTTTATTGACATTCTTTTATTCATTTTTGGACAACCATTGTCGAGGTGAAAATGAGATTAGTATGGGGTAATGTTGATCAGAGGAAACACTTAGTAGAAATCACACTTGAAGTTTACATGGAAGAGCAAACCAAGATCAAGGGCATGAAAGGACATAAAAGTAATGCACGCATAGTGACAGAATCAACATTCAGGACTTAACTAATTTCACATGTAAATTCTATTTTTAGGAGATGGTGTGCGGATCACACAAACGACGTAGAGACTTGCGCGCCATGCATTTTCTATCATTAGAGGATCAGATCTAAGTGTTCTTGCACGGAGGATGAGCTAATAATAGATTTAACACAGCTATTAACTATAAGAGATCTATAGATAACACACTTACATGTGTTGCTATAATTATAAAACGGAGTGTGGATATTATTAGCATGTAGCTTATTTTTGGGTAGATAAGTGGTGAAGGGCAAGTCCCCACCCTATATATATGTGATTAGCTACATAGTTGAGAGAGAGTCGTTGATTATTATTATTCATTCATAGTATACAGCAACGTTCATGTGGATTACTAAAACAAATCCATGCACGTTATGGCTTAGGTTGCTAAGTATTGTAAGGAGCTTCTGTAATGGTGTTTTGATTACTATAAGGAAGATAGTATCTAAATCTCTGTGTTATTCTTGTATGCCTGAATATTGCATGTTATAGATCTAATCATGATTACTATTTAAATCTTACTCTTCCTTGGATCTGGATCTATTTACATTGTGTAATAATGGAATAAGATATGGTAATATACTTGTGTTACTTAATCATGCCACCATCCTACTACAACAACCCTAAGAGGGAACTGGTACCTTTACATGCTTGGTGAGAGCACTCAGTTCATTCTGAGTGATGTGGCAACATTGTTTCACCTGATTTCTATCTTTATTTCTAATGAAAGATAGCTAAACAAATAAAGGGTTAGGTTAATGATGAATACCTGTTTATAGAAGGTTGAAGGTTGATGTGCGCACGTACCTAAATCCTAAATCAAGAAGATTGTGAGAGCTTCCTTTTGGCTAGGAGGAACTACCTATATAAGAACCAAAACAAGACCATAAAAGAGAGTTAAAAAGTATATGCAGTGGAATTCCTAGCATATGCCAGATCCTGGAAGTGTGATACTTCCTAGACGGTTGTCAATCCACTGTTTAAAACAATTTAATGTTGAAATAAAGTAAATATTGTCTTACTGTAGTTTAATATGATTTGGGCATCTCATACAAAACGCAATAGGCTAGATCTAATCTAATAGGCTAGGCTAGAATGAGATCCAGAGGTTAAGTAGGTTGGTTTTGGGTGAATTTGAGCTAACAGGCTAGGTTAGATACAGATCTGAAGGTCAAATAGGTGTCAAGTAGATATAGGTCAGGAAAAATGAGTTCGGGTTAGATGTGGGTCACAGACAGATTTTTGTTCTAGTAGAGATCAGAAAATACAGAGACCGACCACGGTTTGCTGAGACCGGCAACGGTTAGAGAGAACTGACGACGGTTAGGTCAGGGACTGGTAAAATCACATAGTTTGAGTTTTGGGAGTTTTGGGGAAAAAGTGGTGTTGGTAGAAGGCTGGGATTGATCACAGAGGGGGTGTAAATATGTTGCAAAGGTCTGAGATTTTTGAGGAGGTCAAATATGTAATTGGGCAAGGTATTAAGAAAATTGGGTATAAAAGGTGGCTGAAACTGGAGAGAGGGAACGGACAGAGGGTAAAAGACTAAGTTCCTTTACCAAAAATACTACAGATGTTGATAAGAAAATGAAATAGATTGGAGGAGGATACTTACTCTTCTGTGAGGTATTGATCTTGAATAATAATGAAGAAGTTGTTGTGCTGGAGGATGTTGGGAAGAAGATTTCACTGTTGTGCTAGTGTACTTGGTTTCCTTTGTTGATTTCAAATCAATCTTCACTTTGTTGCCATGTCTGTAAAGATCAAACTCGAGATGAGAAGTTTTCCAACCTATATTACAAAGTTGTAGATGGGTCTAAATAGGCCATTTAGTCTATTACGGTATAACCGGCGTCAGTTTAGGAGAAACCAACATCGGTGTAGGCAAGATATCTCGAGTTATTCAAAAATTTCTTGAGAAGTTGCTCCATCATTTGATAAGGGTCTCCTTTTTGTCCTCGGGGAGAAAACTGACTTTAGGAGGCTTTAAATGTGAGATGAAGAGATGGGTCTAATGTTAGGGTTGTTTTTGGCATTGGTTTAAGGTTTAGGTTAATGGGTCAAATGATGGGGGTGGTTAAGTGAGGTGCATTTTAATAAAAGACAACTATATTAAATAGGTGTGTGAAGGTAGTGAATTAATTTAATGTAAATAATTAAATTAATGTGTGTGTGGGTAAATGGTCATTAACTTAATTAAAATAATTAAATTAATGTTATAGAGGTAAATGGCATTAATTTAATTAAAGTAATTAAATTAATGTGTGGGGTGAAGGAGGCGGGTAATAAGATGTTGAGGATGAGGAAGTGATTATAGAGATGTGATAGGGGACCAAGGTGATTATGACACGATTTCAGTGTCTACAAGCGTGTTTAGGGCGTTATCTATGAATTCTAGGCCACATCAACAGGAAATAAATAGCACAGGTGACACATTATTTATAGTGGAAAATCCCAATAGGGTAAAAAATACTTTGAAAATAACCTTTTACTTTTGATAACTTATTTTACATCTAGTAAGATCGCCTCCTCCTTTAAAACCCTATTTACCAAGGGTAAAACCAAATCACTTGATTTACACACCTTTGATATATTTCCAGGATATATCAAATGAGGACCTAAAGTCTTTTTTATATAAGGTGATCGGGTATGTCTCCCGACCCACCTTTTCAACCTAAAATGGTTGACACATACACCTAGGTTTATAATATTTAATATTATAAACATAATAATTTCATGATATTAAATATTTAACCTAAAGTATACATCTAGGTTAGCATATTTAATAATAGAAATATAAATATTTCATATTATTAAATATTAACCTATGTATTAGTGATGGACCCATATTAATTAAGGGTTGGCAAGACCACTTAATTATTATGTTCCAACACTCCCCCTTAATGTTAAATGGGATAACATATGCCAATAGATTAACTGCCTATGGTACACTACAGTATTTATAATCATTAAATCATAAAGGTTTTATGATATCATATCGGGTGAATGAATTATAACACCTTCATCATACTCAATTTACCTTTTGGTACAAAAATATTTTTAATTTAAAATATCATCCCATGATCAGTGGCTAAGTATGATTTGTGAGTTTTACATGTTCTTACAAGTTCTCATAAAAGGTTATTGAACCCAAGCATATAGGAGCCTTTTAAAACCAAAGACCTCCTTAATAATATGCTTGTATTAGATGTTTTACCAGTAAACTCAATAGCACTAAAATTTTTATTGAAGACTTCCTTTAATATCTTTCTACACTTCTTTCTAAAAAGAAGCTGAGGAGGTATACATGCCCGAATGTCTTTTTACACTTGCCCGAAGGTATTTTTTACACTTGCCCGAAAGTCTTTTATAAATGCTCAAAAGTCTTTTTACAAAAACCAAGATCCATTAAGAGGTGAGATTGTCATACACACTCCCCCAATGGAAAATCCTACAATCCAAGCTTTTCATGAAAGTGTAAAAACTTTATAGCACTCAGGGACTTTGTGAAGATGTCAGCAACCTACTCTTCAGTCAACATGAACTTATGATTTATCTCATCACTTAGAATCTTCTTACAAGTGAAGCGTATATGCATCTCAATGTACTTTTTCCTCTGATGTTGAACTGAATTCTTAATCAAGAGTAATACAAATCTGACCACCACATAGAAGAGGAATATTTCATTTATCTTCTATGTGTATCTCTACCAACAGCTATTGCATCCACATGATTTCTTTACTTCTTCCATTGTACTTCTCTACTTCAGTAAAATAAATGGAGACTGTTGATTGCATTTTTTGTTCCAAGTAATGGTTCGTACACCAAAAGACTTGAACACATATCCAATATATTTTATTACACAACATCATTATGGTTAGAATCACAAAATCCATAGAAGATAAAATTTTCATTCTTAGTATAATGAAACCCATAATTGATTATTCCTTTAATATATCTAAAAATTATTTTTACAAGATTCAAATGATCTCTAAACAATGTTCTTACATAAACCTTGAAGTAATTCTCACTGTATAGGAAATATCTGATCTAGTTATAGTTAGATAAATCAAACTATCAACTAACAACGTATATAAAATAGGATCAACCTTTTTTATATGCATATTTAGGATCAATATTTATTCCAACTTCCATTGAAGTAGAAAATGGTTTACAATCAATCATAAGAAACTTTTTCAATGCAATGGTTGCATATTGTGTTTTAAAAAATAATAATAAAATGAAATACAGTCATACAAACAACATGATGTGAGAGACCTGACTCATTCATTTCAAAATACCGCTTCAATTTCTCTTTAATCCTATGAATTAAATCAGAATTGTCATCAGTCATAAGAAAATAATCAGCATATATACATATAATGATAATATGCGAGCCTTATTGCTTGATGAATATATCATTGTTAGAAGAACTATTAACAAAACATAATAGTTTTAAATAAGGAAACAATTTTTGCATACCAAGCTCTAAGAGATTGTTTTAAACTATACAAGGATTTCTCAACTTACAAACATAGTTTTCTTTACCAATTTCTTCAAATCCTTTAGGTTGAAATATGTAAAGTTCTTCTTTTAAATCATAATTCAAAAAAGTATGTTTCTTATCCATTTGGTGTATTTCCTACCCAAATTGAGCAACAATTACAAATAAGGCCCTAAGAGTACTCATCTTAACTATAAGAGAAAATGTCTCAACATAATCAATACCTAGTTTCTGAGTGAAATGTCTAGCAACAAGTCTAACTTTATGTTTATCAATACTACCATCAACATTATATTTTACTTTGTATGACCATCTAGACCTTATAACACTTCATGGCTCAGATTCATACAACGTAATTAATGCATGGTACATATGATGGCTTCTGGTAATTTTCCTAAGGTTATAGGATTTTAAATTTCTAACATTTATTGAGCCCAATTTAATTTCTTAGCTTGGAAGATAGGAGTTTCATAAACATTTATAACATCAAAACACCATCATGACCATTTACTAAATCAAAATCAGAACCATCATTTATAAGCATTTAATGAAGTAAATTCAAGAGAAGAAGACAACACATATAAATATTTCACTAGATTATATCTAGAAATTTCATATAAGCTTCAATAATTAACGTGTCCTAACCTTTCATGCCATAGTTTTGAATCATTCAAACTTTGAGATATAAAACAAGATGCCGAAGAGAAACCAAAAAATATACAGACCATTTCTTTGAATTCCTTCAACTATTATACTCTCATTACTATCCTCGATATACCAAGTATCCTTCGTGCATGGATTCTAGTTTTACCCATACCTCTTTTGGATGTTTGATATTACCAATGTGAATAAGGTACTTATCATTCACATTACGCAGAATCATAGAAAAAGCCTCCTGCATTTGTTACAAGAATGTATTCATATTATCTACAGTTTCTTGACGACCGGTGGGATAAACCTCATATTTAGAAATAATTGTCCAAAGTTTCCTCGCCATTAATTTTATTTTGACCCAAATGTTGTAGTTGGTTTCATTCAGGATATGGGTTTTGTCAAGACATAAATAGCTGGACACAATTTTTTTCCTAAACTTGTAAAACATAACCCACTATAATATACAATGTACCACAGAGTTAGATAAAAACAACACTTTTAATAGAATCATATCTAAATTTTATAGATCTAAAGAAACTATTTGATCATAACTAATTTTCTCATTACAATGCATACTAATTAACCTCTCATGATCAAAATAATAACCCGCAATATAAAGGGCTCTGCATTATACCCTAGATTTATATAAAAAATATTTATAACCATATATAAATGAAGAAGAGACCCCTAAGAATGCGTAACAACATCAAATTTCTGAAAAAATAAATGTGGACAAAGATCCGGGGATATTAAATTTGACATCTAAACGACCATCATAATGGCTTATTTTTTGGTCTGTCATGATGGTCATTTGACCGTCAATTTTAATGGAGCGAAAGTTTCCTAGAGCCTACGAGATTAAATTTGACGTCTAAATGGCTCTCATACTTTCTTATGTTTGGTCTACCATAATGGTCATTTGACTATCAAATTTAATAAATCTAAAACTTTCTGTGTATTTCCAAAATGTGAAATTCTAGAATTTCTTCTTTTGTATAATATTAGGGATGTTATATTTTAATACATTATAATAAGATATTATAATTTATAATATAAAAATATATACAATTTTTTTAAAAAAAGAGGTATATAGTTTATAGAATGTAAATAAAAAATAACATATAATTCATAAAAATTATAAACTATAATATATTGTTTTTAATAAAAAAACACATAACCCTTATTAAAGGGGTTTAAGCAAGTAGATTTATGAGAGTACATATTAACCTATATTTTATAGAGGGGACAAGTAATTTCACCCGACTAATGAAATAAATTGAAATCCCTATTTTCATTAACCTTGTCTCCTCCCTTCATTTACTCTTAATTTCACCCTACACACATTTAAAACTATGGAAAAATTGTAAAATATTTTATATAATTTCTGCAAGTTAAAAACTTTAAAACTTTTACACGGCTACAACTACCAATATTTTAATAAATATTTACTATACTTTACGTGGACCACCAATAAAATAGTTTTTTATTTTTTTTAATTCTCTATTTATACACGAGAATTCCACATTTATACCTAAGATATTATCTCATTTTATTCTCCACTCCCACTCTTATATAAAAAAAACCTTTAAATAGGTTTATTTATATAGTTTTTATAAACTGTAAGATATAAATGAATGGGGTCGCCCCTTGCATGGATAATATAAATGGTTAGGGACACATATTAGGTTTTATTTAATAAGTATTAATATTTAAAAAGTAATCCCTTCATGACCAAGCAATAAACCTGGGGCCCCTTCCCACAAAAAAGTAAGCACTTAAGTTTTTTTTAAACATATATAGACCAAATCTAATAAGCGGTTTAAACTAACCATATATATAAAATATGATTCAAACTTACGTTTGTTTCTTATTTTTTAAACTATATATGCCTAGATTTATAAGTTAAGTTTTTATATGATTTAAACTTAGGCTTAGAATATGGTCTAATGACTCTTCCTTCAATCGCATGTAATTTTAATATCGTTTAAGGCTTTTAATATATATATATATATATATATATATATATATATATATTTTCAAAACTATATAAATTTTAATATGATTTTTATATAAATTATTGTATAAACCTTATTTTATATTTTATATATTTTTATTTAAAAATAATAATATAGTTTTCAAATTATATAGGATATAGTTATAGATTAACTATAAACTATAGTTTTTCAAATCGAATCTTATTAAACAGTTCAAAGGACATACATAGATTATTTTTGAAAAACACAATAAGTTTAAAATAGTAAATAAATTTTACCAAAACGAATGATTCCAGATGAAAAAAAATACAAGTTAACCTAGAGATTTATAAAGGGGAAAATTACTTTCACCCTACCAATTAAATAAATTGAAAATCCTATTTCTATGGATCTTGTCTATTTTTTCTTGTATTTGACTTTGTGTTTTTATTTTGAATATCTTTTTAACATGTACATATTAAAACTATAGAAAAAAATATTTCAAATATTTTACCCTTACCTGTACACAAGTTTTCACGGAAGGTAAGAATTTTCTAAATTTTTCAATTGTGGATTCACTTTGATTCTTCACAAAACAAAAAAAATTAGGTTGCACAATAGAAAGAAGGGATCAATTATTTTAAATATCCTTCGTTAAAAATAAATTGTACAAATTAAATAAATAAAATACACAATATTTGATCTTAATTTATTTAATTTACCTCACTCTGATACCATGCTAGAATTTGAGGATTCTAATAAATACGGATTTAATAAACTTACATATTATATAATATTACGATAAATATTTAAATAAACATTACATCATAACATAAGTAAATAAATAAATACTTACAGGAAATAAATAACACAGGTGACACAATATTTATAGTGGAAAACCCCAATAGGGTAAAAACCACTTTGAAAATAACTTTTTACTTTTGAGAACTTATTTTACATCCAGTAAGATCACCATCTCCTTTAAAACCCTATTTACCAAAGGTAAAACCAAATCACTTGATTTGCATACCTTCGATATATTTCTTGGATATATCAAATGAGGACCTAAAGTCCTTTTTATATAAGGTGATCGGGTATGTCTCTCGACCCACCTTTTCAACCTAAAATGGTTGACACATACACCTAGGTTTATAATATTTAATATTAGAAATATAATAATTTCATGATATTAAATATTTAACCTAAAGTATATACCTAGGTTAGCATATTTAATAATAGAAATATAAATATTTCATATTATTAAATATTAACCTATGTATTAGTGATGGACCCATATTAATTAAGGGTTGGCCATACTACTTAATCATTACGTTCCAACAGAGGTATGTGGAGAGCCAAATGTAATGCAAAGTTGGTGAAACACATGTCATCGGGAGACCGAATTGAGTGTCAAGTTTCTCAGCCATTGGGTGAGTGTGGAATGACTTTCAAAGAATTCGTTGAGTTTACATCGGGATCGATACATATTAATACAAAATGTGGATGTGAGGAAGTTAATTCACTCAATAGTCGACACATGGAGCTAGTTGAAGTGAGCTAGTACGGCTTGACAAGAGATTTCCGAGGTAGATCGAGTCACTTGGTGTGTTCACCACATAGGTCAACGACTTAAACCCTGATGTTAGGCAATAAGCGAGGAGCCACCGAGTTAGTTTCAAATCCAGTTAATTTAAATGTGTTAGCATAACCGATGCACTTGGTGGGGTACCTAAAACAAGGACCCATCAAAATTAAACTCATGGACCCACATGAGAGACAAAGAAACAAAAAACCACCATGTAGAATGAAGAACTCGCTGTATAGGAAAACATAGGAGCTCACCAGCTAGTTCAGCATGTTGGCTAGCGAGCCATTTACCAAGTCAAGAACTAAGAACCCCAAAAATGCAAAACCAAACCAATGGGTCCCGCCAAGGTTATCAAGTGGCCTTAAAATTTTATTTAAAATATTATTTTTATTAAAATGGGGAAAAATTCAAATTTTTGAATTTATGAAGGCATAGTGGGGTGAATGTTCTTCCCAGGTACAATTAATGATGTAGTCAACTATGGAGGCCATACTTTGCTATAATTTTCCCCATAATTTAGGATTTCTCCTTCTTTCTCTCACTAGCTCAAAGTTTCTATAAATGTAAATGGGAAACATATTTCAAAGGGTTAGAAATTTTTTCCAAGTTCTCCCTCTTTTCAAAAGCTGAGTTGTTGTGAATTTAAAGGCTTTGATGCCTTTCTTCCAAAGATTATAATGGAAAATTTTTCCTCTTCCTATTGTAATGATGCACTGTGCATGTTCTTGAAGTAATAAAAATTATGTTACGTGACTAATTATTTGTGTTTTCATCATTTTTTCTACTTTTTTTTCCTTTCTCATGTTTGCAAGTATACTATGCAATCTCAAGTTGTCCATTGTAGGTTTTGGGAGTTATTGTGCTTATTTGGGAGTGAAGTTCTGTATTTAGTTGGGTTTGTGATGCATTTCCATCCTTTCCATTTTCATCCTTCCTCATTGGAAGATAGAAAACTTGTCTAGCAAAACCCTTTCTTGGTGCATCACCATTTCTAGTGTAAGTTTTATTTCATGCAATCTCTCTCCCTAATCCCCTGGAAATGTTAGTATATGTCTAGTTAACTATTTTTACCACATTAGAAGTAGTGTAGTTCTTATTTTAAGAAGATGAATCTAGCCTTATTCAGAGGTTCACCTCAAGCCTGCAATTCCCACAGCTGAAGTGGTGATCCCATGTTAACCAATCACACCGAATGCCCTATTCATCACTTGGCCATTTGGGGGGTGTGATGATTTTATGATAACAGATACATATGGTTCTCTTAGGTATTACTTTATAAATCACAACACACACAACAATAAATTAATCCTTTATATATTTAAAGCTTCTAAAGTCTAGTATTAGTAAAATATAGATTTTTGGTTTGGGTAGCCAAGCAAAGTTGTAAGTAGTCTAGAGGTATCTAAAGTTATTTTATAGTTTTTTAGTTATCGTTTTTCAATCTAAGCATACCTTACTGTAATTTCAAGACACGATTTCGCGTTTCGATTAAAATGACCATGTCAGTGATAAAGTGGCTAATAAGCTTTCAAAGAGAGTTTAGGAATCAAGTAATGTGTCAAGATCAGATAAATAATTGAGTAAAACAACTGAGTTAAGGTTCACATTCAGGTGTTCCATGTTACCCAGGGTTTATGCAACAGAGTTTTGAGTTTTGCAAGTACATTTGGCTGTGGCGCTACATGCATGTAATTGTTCAATATTAGATTTTTCTTCTTATTTTTCTTTTTTATATTGTTGCCATCACTTAAACTGAGAGTTCATGTCAAGGAAATATTTTTTCATTTGTTGGAATTATTCTCTCTGAGACATTGCAACAATTTATTTTTGAAAAAGATGCAAATGATCCAAGTGAATATATTAATGCAAGCGAAAAGGGGAGAACAATACCTTTTTATGCAAAACTCGCGATCCTCGCATTCAACATGAAATACATCACTTACCACATTCATCAAGTATAAACCACGAGACCATTGACATGAATGAGATCCACAAAACTAACATATTGGCCATCATTGTCATTCGAAGTTAGTATGATGATGTACAATAACAACTTAGTATTTCCTCCAAATAAAAAAAAATCCGACACCGAGGCATTACAGTATGGTCCCTTCAGCGACTGTAATGCATGAACAACAAATGTGAGGACAAGTTGGAGAGGACATTTCACGTTATAAGAGGGGGGGATGTCCTAGGCATTAGAATAAAGTGCTTTAAATAATAAGGTACTATAGGATGATATTCTGCCAAGTTATATGTGGAAAATCTTTGTTGAGAATGAAGTAAGAAGTATAAATATGAGGAGTTTAAAAAAAAATGTGACCATCAACAAAACTAATTTATAGGGATTTTATTATCCCGGGGAATTAAGTAATTTTTTTCCAAAAAATATAATTGGGTTCTAATTGGAAATCGACTTGCACACATATGAAATTTTTATATGGAAAGGACCTGTATGTAGGTGCGGTTCTCTAGCAGAATCACTATGAAATTCACATCGTTCTGGTGTACATTAACTCATAGATCAAAGATCTTCTTGTCTAATTGAGAGAAATGCTTATAATGTTACATTAGATGTTTTGTAATCTATCGCGGTGGCATTCTCTCATCCTTTTTTCAACATTATAATTCATACATGTGGTTAAAATCATTTGTTTACATACAAATAGGAGCCCTATCCCATTTCTTTCCGTATATTCACCAATTAGGATATTTGAATGCTAGAAAGATCAATATCCAAGATCATTTATTCCCATAGGATTTTTTGGGTACTAGACATGTGGACGTTGAAATTGAATAGATTCTTCTTCTTATCCGTTCATGTATCCATTTATTTAAGAAGACAAAAAAGGAGGGTCCCCAATGTATATGTTCTAAACACAATAATTGACACACACATATATTCATTTTTATGAATGTAAAATAATGGTAATGTCTACTTGACATCTGAAGTCTTTGAAATCTCTAGTCAAATATGACACATTGACTCAGAAAACAAGGTATTGGGGATGACAAATGTTCATTGAAGGATCAAAGATAGGATGCCTTTTCTAACAAGATAGTGACTTATTTTAGTTAAGAGCATACATAACTGTTCGACACAAAATTCCCTTGTTCTATCGTAGCCCAAACCATGTGGATCGTTAGAGTAGCATAGGAAATTAAGATAAGGGGGAAATCGAGTTACCAACATGAGAAATAATTTAGACAGAAGACTCGAAATAGAAAATATCAAGGAGAATAAAACACATGCTGATGTGCAAGATGAAGACATGTCAATGAGATAATTCGACACAAGGGAACATTAACCGTGAAAAAACATAACAGTGACCAGTGATCACTAAACACAAAAACAATAATCGCCTTGTACAAAATTATGTGTGTACAGTTATTGAGCAAAATACCAATAAAATAACCAAAACAACAAAAAACTCTAAAACGTCTATTAGTGAGAAAAGTAACGGTAAATATATACCACTTAGTTAAGTTTATTCATCTCTTCACATCTTAATTAAGCTTAGGCCGTGGGCCTTGTTTGTTGGTTGTCTCTCTTCTGGACTTTGAAGCTTATCTTTCGTTTGTTCAAAAAATAACATGGCAAATACAAATACATTATAAAATATTACGCCACAAATATGACCATTGCAATACCTGATATTGTGCCAATCTCTCACATAGTAACTTTCAAACGGCAAAGAGTTGTGAATCCGTTTGAATCCGTTTTCCCCCCGCTCCGCGTCTGCTCCGCGTCTGCTCCGCGGCTGCTCCGCGTCTGCTTCGCGGTTGCTTCGCGACTGCTCATGCGATTGCTCCGCGGGCTGCTCACGCAGTTGCTCCGAGATTGCTCCTGCGACTGTTCCGCGGCTACCATGGTTTCTACGCGGGCTTCAGTCTAAAAAATAGGGTTCGAGGAGGCACGAGCATTGCCAGAGGTTCGCCCTTCTCAGAAACTCGTAATGATGTCCCTATTATTGGCGGTGGCTATGGTAAACCAGTGATATCTGTGGGCGGCGGCTACAAAAATGTAGAAGAAAATAAAGCACCAATCTCATGGATTGGTATGGCCTTCAATACTAACCAAGACTCCCCTGTTGGAGTTTCTATGCTTGGTCACAAAACAGGGGTGTTCTCTCATGGGACAGGTAAAGATGGTTCAATAAGAGAATCATCATCTCCTTTAAAAATCAACACTGGTAACTGCGGGTTGCAAGGGACTAAGAGTGGTTCTGGTGATGGAGGAAGAGGTACAGGGGATAAGCCAGAACCAGGACAATCAAAACAGCAACAATAGGTCTAGATCTTATGCTTCAGCGGTCTCCAAACAAAAGGAGAATGTCAGAAATGAGCTCTTAAAACCCTCCCAGGAGGTCCCGACGCTGAAAATTGAAGAGGATTTGCTTCTAAAGGTTCTTAAGGAGGAGGAAAATCTCTCCCATCTGGGGCTCATATGCAGATTTCACAAATTTTGGCCTAAGCTTTCTCAGCTTCATGACTGGATAGCCCAGAGATGGAGAGAAAAAATACAAGGTAAGATTGAGCTTTATCCTTGTGCTAAAGCTTACTTCATTGCTGTCTTTGAAACCCCTGAAGATAGGGATTTAATTTTTAGTCAACATTGGGTTTGGGGGGAACATGGGCTTATGTCCAAACCATGGTATCCGGATCTTTCGACCCATTAAAGGAGTCTTTTGATACCTACCCGATTTGGGTTTGTCTACCAGGACTCCCATTGCAGCTTTGGAACAGATCTTGTCTCATTGCTATAGGGGATACTTTAGGCTCATGTGTAGCAGTTGATGATAAGACCTCCATTCAAACCCATACTACTTATGCTTGAATCCTGGTTGATCTCGATACCTCCAAACTGTTTACCAGCAGAAATCAATCTTACAGATTGGAGCCAGGCTCTGGGTGTAGAGGATAGACTATGAGAGACTTGCCTTCAGATGTAGGCGTTGCTTCCAAACTGGTCATGTTACAGATGACTGTGAACACTCCAAACGTAAGACCAAAACATCCTGGTGGAGGGATTCTCTACCTGAACATCTTACAATCGACTCAAATCCGGCTAAGGATTCGAGTGCCCCCCTGCAAGCTAACTCACCCATCATGGTTGATTCACAGACCAATACAGAGAAGCCTCCAGATTATTCTTTACAGGCTGCTGATTCAGTGATTAAAGATATTCCGACCTCCCATTTGGGTCACTCCCCCATCAAACCTATTGCAGTTTTTCCGACTGTAGTGGATGTGGGAAATCAGGAATGGACAGTGGTGGATCGGAAAAAGAAGGGTAATGCCAAATCTAAATCCCCCACCATATCGGACAAGATTTGATTCTTGTCTTTTTGGGTGCTATTATTGCTACATTTAGGCAAATGGCCTACTACGCAGTTGGTAGGCAGCTGTGTTGTTGTTTTGTTGCTGTTTTTTAGCAGCTGGTTTGCTTTTGCTGGTTCCTTCTTTGACAGATTTTTTTTCTGTTGTTGGGATTTTTTTGGATGACATCTTGTTGTTGAGCACTCTTGTATAAGGGTATACTCCCTTTCAAAAAACTATTTTCCCATAATAAAAAAAAACAATACCTTAAAATGTATAAAAGAATAAACCATTTTTGAATATCTCAGAAAATAATTTCTAATTGTTTTAAAACATTCCCAAATATTTTTTTTATGATAAAGTTATGATAATTTTCAATTTCAAGTATAAATCCCTTGAAGCATGCTGAATTTGAATTTAGAATTTTAAAAATGCAATTTGAATTAATAATAGATGAAGAAAATTCAAATTTGAATTTTTGAGAGAAATCAAGCTTGTTGTGTGCCACTATCAAATCCTTTGCTAACTATGTTTCTAATATAGTATTTCTACTATTATGTCACTATGTAATTGACTACATTTTGTTAACTAGATGAAAATATTAAAATACTAAAATTGGGCTTCCAATAACAATTATACGTGTCGAAAAACTGAACCCATTTTCAAAATTTATATAATTGTACATATATGAACACATCCCACCACATGGTGATATGTGACATCACTAACTATCAAATGGCATCTTATAATCCAAATAACATAACTACATTACTTTTAGTATGGCCACAAACTCCAAACTGACCCTACATCCACACAAACACCTTACTGTGGGTGGTCTCAATAGGCATCTTATGCCCACCACCTAATACCAATATCACACTCAAGATTTGTTGAACGAGAGCTCTAAATCCATTTTTGGTGCGCTTTTCTAGCCCAAGGTAACACATGCTAAACATCTAATACAAATCATTGCTACTTGTAGCTAACACCCTTCACCAAGCTACTTGGTTTCCAATATGGCCTAACAATAGCACCTTCCCTCTAGAGATGCACTAATATTTGAAAATTCATTTGGATCCTAAATGATAACTCTAGAGAGTGAATTAAAAATGGATCCTTATTAGTTTTCCATGAGAAATAAAAAAAGGTAATCAAATTGGATAATTTTGCAACTAATTGGGACTTATTTATAAACCTGTTTTTTATATAGAAAAAATCTTACATCAAGAGGGGACTAGAGTAAAAAACATAGATGTTACCCTCTTTCATTCATTCCATTGGCTGAGCCCCCCTTGACTAGTTACATGGTTTATTAAAATTGTATGGGGACTTATATCTACTATTTGTTTATGGGACACTCCTCCAACCCTTTATGATATGTCCCTAAACCTTATAGATGTGATATAATATTTATTGGGAAACAAGGAATCAATAGTCATATCATTTAGGTTAATGGCCTACATCAGGGACCTTCCCCCTATCTCTATATTGTATACTTTTTCTCCTCTCCCACACACATCCTATATATATTTAGAGAACAAGGATGATAAATAACTTTCCCAACTCAAATTTTTTTTATCAAGTACCTACCATCTCCAAATTCCACAAGAAATTCATATCTAAAATACAAAATTTCATTTCATGTGAATTTTTTTAGATGTATTTTTTCAAAAAATAGACTTTTCATAAATTTAAATTACAACGAAACATCTTATGAGATATCATATTTTCTCCCTGCACCCTTGTAATAATAAGGAGTAATAATGAGTTATACATTTTAACCCCCTTAGCCTTGATACCATGTTAGATTTAGGCATACATGTCTATGATCGCATATATATTTAGTCTAGAACATAAAAAATAAGACATGGATATGTGGTGGTGTCCATAAACACCAATAATAATTAACATTTAGATTTAAGAATAGACAAACCGAATACAAGAAACTAAACCTAATATAATTATGATTACATTATTAAGACACTACACCATTCAAGATACATCGTAGGGAACATAAAACCCAAAGCTACACTAAAACATTTATCACTCAAGGGACCATTTAAGATGATTTTTACACTAACAACTCTTTGAAATTAATATTGTCCACATTATATGGATAAGCTAGATGTTTCTCATTTACAAATAACCCACTAAGTATTTGTAAATATTTAAAATTTATTAGTACTTTTTGTAAAGACAAACATAACTTATTATGAACATGTCAGGAAAGCCAGTGAAAGTACACTAACACATGCACATGCCAATGTAAGTACCCCAGACATACAACAAAAAATATGCCATTAAGTACCCAAACATGAAAATACCAAGCACACTTGTGCAAACACCGAAACATGCATATGTTGATTACAATTTCCTTTTCACCATCCCATATATGTGTCTTAATTGACTTATTTAAATTTAATACACACATCAAATATGCTATTGCAAGTACCTGAACATGCATAATCCAAACACACTAGTGTAAACACCCAAACATTCAGATGCCAATAGAAATTTCCATTTCACCATCCCATATATGTGTCTTAATTGATTTGAATCAATTTTTCAATGGTTTATTAATAACTTATTTCAATGTGACTCATGCACCAATAGAATATGCACAACATAAAATTTCCATTTGATTAGAGAAATAATGAAAAATATACCCCCAATATTTTTTTTTGCAAGAAAACTCTAGATATTTTTTATAGATGAGCTAAACTTCCATATCAATGGATGCTTATGAAATCTGGAAGATATAAGGAGATGACATTGCCAAATGTCCAAATTTGTTACACATATCACCATTTCTCATCATTTCAGTTGGGCATGGGAGGAAAATGATTTTTGGGAAGTATTCATAAGGTTATCAATGCAAAGGAGGATCAAACAAGAATCTTCAACAAAAAAATGGAATCTTCTAACTTCTGAAAGTTACATGAAATGTCCCCAAAGTATTGATTCCTCAACTTGTCATGCGTCTGCAAAATACTGTGATCATTATTTAAAAGTTTTCTTCTTTTGAAAGGCCTCTCCAGATGCATCCTAATGATATAATTGCGTAAGGTGCATGTGAGCCCCAGAATGAAATATATCATAAAAAAACCAATCCATGACCTGCCATAAAAAATATGTGTGTCACACAAATGTCTGTGCGTGATGATGTGCGTGTCTTGTATTCCACGACGTGCGTTGTGCGTTTTGGTGAGAATTAAATACCTCCACGGCTCTTTTTTTTATTATTTTGTTTTACAAAAAATCTCTTTATTATACGGCGTTGGAATGTTATTCTTGTTCCAAAAATTTGGATTTGAACATCTCCATAGATTAAGAAACTCACGATATAATAAATCCCATGCACCCACGAAGCCCTTACCTTCCTTATTTGTAAAGGTCTATTTGTTTTTTGGAATTTTGAATGTCTCGCGGCTATTCCTTGTTGCGCGGCTCTAAAATATTATGCACTTAAGTTATTTCTCCATTGCACATCATGATGACTTATGAATATTCATTTCATGGCTTTAGGGAAATCATGTAATACTATAATTGGGAAAGTCACAGAATATTGGGATAGTGTTTTGTGAGCTTCCAACCTTATTCGCTTCCAAATGTATTTACCTAATCTTATCTGCACTGTGTCTCGTGACACTTTAAGCCTTTATATCATGACGTCACTATAACATACTTCAACCTCTTTTAAATGGCATTATGACCAGACTCCTCAAAACATATTGTTCACCTATTTATTGAAAGTCCACACAAGACTATTTTTCCATATAGCGAAGGTTTTGTACTCCATCAGAAATATGCCTAAGTCCTAAGCTTGCTCACATTGTTCCACGAGTTATTGGAGAACCTGTGGAACACTAAGTTCCTACATTCCACAGAAACTACTAAGCTACAATGTTCTACAGATTTTGAGATAAAAATATGTCTAAGTCAAAAATTTGATTTATAAGTTGTCAAAATAGTTTGGAGGCTATTTTGGACAACACGTTTTTTGATATAAAGAATATAAGTGAGATTTAAAACATGGTAGAAAATTTACCCGACACTCAAAAATAGTGTGATGTGGCATGCTTATGATGGTTAGAAGTAATGTCCAGTTGTCCCTTCAAAACATTTAACAATGCAGTGTCCAATGACATGCTCTTGTCAAGACATGGTTCTAGCACCTTGAGAATTCTTGGAAATAGAGAAAGCTAGACTCTTGAACTTGATTTGAAGTATTTTAGACATATGTTGTGGATTATCTAAATTGATGCACAACTAGTTACGAAATATTTAAGAGAACCTTGACTTTTTTTATGTTGATATTTGCAAGATGAAGTGCTTGATTAACTCTGCTTGAGTTATAAAGATCTATTGAGTTTCTTATATAGGATTTTAGAGTTGATAAACACTGACATTATGGATGACTAAGGGAAGAAGAACCGAATCACATAAGATTTTCTAATTAGAAAAAGAGCCATTAGATGAGGGGTTTAAGACCATAATATGGTCCAAAATTTTGTTGTACAATCCTAAAACAAACAATTAATGAGGACTAAAAAACCAAAGTCTGAGAATTCATGTGTGTACTAATGGATTCCTACTTTGGATAATTAATATACTCTTGGATGAACTACATGAAGAAGTGTGTATAGATTGAGAAATTCATGAGGGAGGTAAAATATATTTGAATTAATCTTAGAATGTGAACATTTATCTTATCATAGGAACAAATCCAAACTTTTCATTGCCAAAATAGATAAATTATGAGATCAAATTTGGAGAAGCTCTACACCATAAAATCATAGATGTAAATTATTATTTTATTTTCTTAGGGTCAATTGTTGAAGTTTCTCCTTAAACTAGATTAACTATATATTACATATTGGATCATTTATATTGAAATAATTCCATGGGTGCAATTACATTTTTGGGGATCAAGAATTCCATTCAAAGTGCACAAATTTTTTCTTTTATCCATAAAACCCTTAATTTCATTATCTACATATTGGTGAAATAATTTGTCGTGTTACAAATTATGTGTTTCCACCAATTGCTCATGAGAACACATTACACCCTCCTTGGGGATGAATTTGTATGGGGAGAATCCCATTATTGAATGTAAGTTAATTTTTCCTAATTCTATCTAAAAATTATCTTAAATTGGGTGTGGCATGAAGTGAAATTGAGGTTGGAATTGGATCATACATGAACACTTCACTGAACCTATGACAAATTGCTTGCATGGAGTACAAGGGAGGAATTTGTAATGATGAAGGGTAAAGGAGAGAATTTAAGAATAGGGAGGGTTATTATTATGAGTAGGAAATTTCATAGTTCACACATAATAACCAAAGTAGTTTAACATTCAATTGGAGGAAAACCACAATGTGGTACATTAGCAAGATGACCAACAAACCATAGACACATAGTATCATTAGTACTTCATCAATCAAGGAAGTACCAAGTTTTAGTTATGGGAAATTGTTTATTTGAAGATCATTATTCTTTCAAAGTTATAGAATAGAGATTGGAAATAGAGGAAAACATAAGTAAAGGGAATGGAATAAATGTATCTCTGATTTCTTATGTAAAACTCACAAAGTGATACAAAGCTCAAAAACCATACACCAATCCATAATTTATACATAAGAAAAGATTTCAAGATCCTTTGGAATGGAGGATCCATTCCAATTTATAACATTGTGAGTTGTCCTCTCATTAGCTACCCCCCACATGAATCTTAATGTTATGCATGATCAACTTATGACTTTACATATTCATAGGAAATGAGAAATCCAAGTTCTCTTTTTATAAATCAAATGGGAATTTTACAATTCATCTTTATAAATTCACTTAAGTGAATGAGAAAAAATACCATGATTGGGTACAATGAAGAATTAGAAAGGGGGGAAAGAAGACGGAGAATTTGGCCAAATAGAATGATTGAATAATATGCTTCCAATAAAGATTTTACTGATTTGAGGCATTTTTCTGGTGGTCTCAATTTCCTTATTCGGCATGATGCACACGACACCTCTGAATGAGTGCTTAGTATGTACAACTGTTGAGAGATCCCCTGATGTGAGATTTATATGACCATGGGAATCACTCATGATGATAGAATCTTTGATCTATAGTGAGAGTGAGGAATAATTTATTTCCCCTTGGGAAAGTTCACAATCAGTCGTAATGATAATCACAAATCAACTCCATGATTCTTGAATCCCCTTGATGAATGACCACACTTCTTTCGCTAGGAAAATATTGATTGAGTGTTTAAGAACATTGTTATGAAAATGTTGTCAGCTAAAGCTATTTGATGGATTCTCCATGAATTGCATTCAAGGTTCCCTAAGTGAAGATCAGTTATCTACCTGTTTTGACTCCAAATTTCCCATTGAATAAAATCATATTCAAGGATTTCTACATATCTCATCTTTGATATGCTTCCCATGAGTAAAGGACGAGTTCTTTGATGAATAGTTAAAATTCTTCACACATTATGATCCTAATCAATTTTTTGACTTGGTTAGTTCACCTAGCTTGGCCAACTCACCTCCGTTGGTGTGTGTGTTTTCCATATCATGTGGTGAGTCATCTCACTTATGTTAGTTCATAGGTTTTAGGTGTCATAGGGGTTATGATAGATTCCATCATGCCATTGCATCATACATGAGTTACTTTCAATTCCAAGAATGAATTAAAAGCATTCCCTTCTCTACTTGAAGAGGTATGATTACATGTACTACCATGAGTTTACACAACACCCCCTATTTATACCCCTTTTTATTTTCAGAGGAACTATGAGATGGTGATGAGACCAATGTAGTCCTTTTCATTACAATGCACATTCATGGTTGATGTCTCACTCCCCCATGACACCTTGTCATGCTTCTGTAGTGTAACTTGATTGATGTTCTTATTATCCCACATGATCCTCGTGTTATCACATTTTCAAAAACCTTCATCAACCTCAGACCAGCTCAACCAACTCACTTTTATGGCTCATACTAGCTCACCTATGAATGCGAGATGATAATTCAATCAAGGCTTTAAAACCTCGATGAAGAAAAATCCTTAGCTTGAATTTCAATGGAGCTCTTGGCTCTTTCTGATTTAACAAAAATAGAAATTTTTTCTAAAACCCTAATTGCAGAGTCACAACGATAAATAAAGAAAAAAGTACATGAAGTGACACAAGCAATAAGTAGAAAAAATATGAAACCCTAGGTGTAATAGAAGGGGTAAAGTACTTAGCTGATTTCGTAATTAATCCCTAATAGATTGTGCCGAACTGGAAAAATGGTAAACATTGGAGGAAAGTGTCGTACAGACCAAACCCAGAAAATTGTGGAATGCAGAAGAAGATAAACTAAGGTGCCTGGGCAGTTCCTAGGGTGCCTAGGCACTAAGACTCCCTTCCTGGGCACTGTCCATTGCGAAAACTGGCTCATAGAAAATGAATTTTAGAATGTCACAAGATGTTTGCTCACATGTCATTTTTTTTGGCTTCGTATGTCGTTCTAAGATCACCGAGTTGTCGCTGATAACCTGCAAAAGAAATGAACATCCTAAAAACCCCAAAACACATCAAATCCTAAAAAAAAAGATGCAAATGGGGATTCAAACTAACCCCAAAGGTCACCCAACTGAGTGAACTTATTATCCAAGTGTTGCACTACATTTTAGACTCCATGTAGTTCTTGTGTGTGTGTGTGTGTGTGTGTGTGTGTGTGTAGAATCGTTCCCTAGGTGGCTCTTATGTAAGATGCACTTGATAGTGAGAAATAGCTAGATGTAACAATGTAAATAGATGTGTGCATGGAAAAATGAACTTCCCCTCCTATGAAGTGTATGTAAAAGAATGCAGTCCCTTGTACCTTGAATGATATCTAGATGGATGTTTTTATACTCTTGAGAATGCCTTTGGATGCAACCTTATTGATAGTAGTGGATTCTTAGAGCTTGGTCCTTTATTATGGTCACATAGATTTAACTTTATATGATTCCCTTATTTGAATTTTATAATTAACCCACTAAAAGGACGACCCATAAGAAAATAATATGCCCAACAACTAGAAAATACCCAAAATATGTGAATAAGATACAAATATGTCAGGAGCGCCTAGAGGGGACAAGGGCGCCTGGGTGCTAGTGTCTTGGCTAGGCGCTGGTGTCCAAACACAGAAAATCAAAAGTATTGAAAGTCAAACTGGGAAATAGGGTGTGTAAGACCAAGAATGAAACCAAAAATAAAAGCAAAAAGGCCAAAGATAGTGGTCAATTAGTAATGTTTTCTCGCTTAGGAATCATATGAATAGTGGTATGTGATTAAGACCTAGAAATGTACCCAAGTGTCATGATTTAGTGTCTACATTTCCCCCCACTTTATGTTGTTGAGTGAATCCTCAATAACATAAAGTAGATAAGAGATGTGTACCTGATAACCATGTAAATCGATGATGAAAAGCGTGCTGAGGAGACAAGAAAAAATGTGGAGTGATAAAAATGAAGCGTGGAAGCTAGAGAAGAGGAAGTGACCCTAGGGGTGAAAGTGTATGTGTTTATGTTGCATTGTACATGTTGTCATTTTCGCTTGATGCTTGATGATGTGACTGCTACTTCCCATAAGGACTGACGTGCAAAAGAGAAGAGTAAAATATTAAATTTGGTCAGAGTCTATGCAACAAAAGAGCCAAATCAACACAATATAATAATAATATATTCATGATGCTTTTCCGGAGAACATTACAGAAGCTATTATATAGTGTGGCCATATAGATAGCTAAACAACTTCCTAATAAATAGGAAGAACAAATAACAAATAACCCATTTAATAGATTTATGGGTCTAAACAAACCAAGAAATAAGCTATACGAGTTGTTTAAATAACTCATTTACATCTTCACACTAATGTAATTACATTTACACAATAATTACTATTCCAAGAGTGAGAGAGAATAGAGATATTTAGAGAAAAACAATCGCACTTCTTTCATAGCTTGCCACCTGTACAAATGATTTGGATGGTTTTCCAAGATAGCCAACAATATCAAGGATGGTTTTATAGGACAAATGCCAACAACCCAAAATATATAGATGGTTTTATAGGACAAAAGCATCATAACCCAAAACTTAGTTATGGTTTTACACATGGACATACCCAAAACTCCATAAATCATGATGTTACTTAAACCTCATGCTAACATTTGTCCATGTGTTTTTAAATACCTGCAAATGAATTATGTAGGACAAAATATGCTCAACTGATAAAATTTGAATATGAATGATGGACAATGCATCAAAAACAACCGTTTTGTATGCTCTAGAAATGCAAGAACATATTTCATTAGTATGTACTCTAAAAATTCCATTCAGAGCAATGGAGGAGGTTCGAACTAGAAATTTCAACCCTGGGGAAGAAAATAAGGGCAGAAAAGCTTTGCGGAAAGAATAACATACCTTTTACAATATGCCACCACAACTCTTTTGATGCGGCCCCTTCAACCCCATGGTGACTGACAACATATCGATCGGCCAATCGACCTCCATCCTCTTATAAGCTATCACTGTCCTCCAAGTTAATGACATTCCTACCTCATTGGGATATGATCATGTTTACTTAATGATTCCCACATTGCTTTGAAGGCTCACCCTGGCACAGATAGTGAAATCATCTTAAAGTTTGTTGTTGACAAAACGTCATGATCTGCCAAAAATACGTCCGTGAGGTACATTTTTTATTTTTCTATTTTTTGACACTTTAATATCCATCAAGATGACAATACTTTGCACAATCATGAAAATACATCTCAAACTTTTAGACTTGATACTTTTGATATTGACGACAAAGCTCTAATCAAAAGATATTAAATATTACTTTCTAACACAACTATAATGCTTAACCAATTTTAACAACGACCGATACAACGAAGGAACCCACTTTTATGGTTTGGCTAACCATTTAACAAACTGACTATATTTTTTAAATTGATGGTACAAGACATCAATTACTACCATATAAACAAAGACTATCTTATTAACATCGTTTTTGAATGATGTGACTAATGAAACTTAATACCGACATTATAATTAAAGACCCTTAACAATTTTACACAAATCTACTTAATTTAACAAGGTAGCTAAGAGCCAAAATTGACCATGAGCTTGTAGAACATGTGGTTTGCTTTGTTGAGGAATGCTTCATTACCTTTGATATTGGAAAACCACTTGTAACCCTTCCTCATTCATTTGCATGATCTATGGTATAAGTCAATATGTATTGATCTTCCCAATCGATCAATGTAGAATCCAACAGTGAACACTTCTTTCTTTGCCGTCAGTAGAATCTTTAGAGAAAAAATCCGTGCTGAATATGACAGGAGATTTGACCATGATCTATTGAACTCACAATTTGATACACTAGGTTATCTAAGAACTTTGAAATTTTTGAATATGCAATAACAACGAGGAAAAGGAATCTTGATGCTTTGAAGATTGGTCGTACAGTTTTGAGATGCATCTATCAAAACCACTAAAGTGGGCCTTAGATGAAAATTTGGTAGCTAACCACAAATGTTGACAGACCCCTGGTAGAATGAAGATACATCGACAAGAATACGTTTTGCGAAGGAAGAGTTTTCCCATAACTGCAAAAAACTCAACTTCTTTGACAAATAAAAATTGACCTTTCACGTTGATGAAGGGAAGACATACTTCGATGCACAGATTTGGGCTTTTGAATTTTAACATACCATAAATTTAAGTGCATATGAGTGATGAAAGATTCTGGCTTATAGATGTAGTGCTCATTTTGGCTGAACATGTCCAGGTTCGCAGAATCTAGTAGGAACAACAATAGAACTTCTTGATATCTTGAAGTAATACAATAAGAACTTACAAGAAATGATTGCGTGCCTGAGACTTTAAAAAAATAGCAAATCTGGAAGTCTATACTAAACACCAAGGTTGATACCATGAAATCAAACACACAATTTACCAACGACGTCTAAATAAAAGACTCATCAACAGGGGCATTTCCAAATAAAATGGTTTCCCATTTCAATTGCATTATATTTCCATCATAGGTACTAAGATAATAGTCCTTCGCATACCAAATATTAAATTTGGTCAGGACTGTCTGTAGTAGGAATTTTTCCAAATTCAGCACAATATCGCGTAATATAATGTCCCACAGGTGTTTTTAGTTAGAACATTACAAAGGTTATTTATAGCTTCCTCCTTCAGCTAAACAACTTTCCTAATAAGCAAGAAGAACTTCTGTCCCAGAACAACTGTTTTCGCGGATTTACTGGGTCTTTTCAAACTAACAATCCAAGTATTGAGTTGTCCCAGATAACAACTCATTTGCGAGGATCTAGGACTCATGCCAATTACATTTACACAATTTTTCCTGTCATAAAGCTTGTTTTTGCCTAATAATTTTCCTAGCACCTTTCCTCAAATATGTGCTCTTTCCCTCCTCAATCCGAAAGTGTAAAAAGTATGTATAAAAGCAAAAAGGAACGTGTGCACCTGATTTGTGAAACAAAGGATAAGACTAGGATCCCTGTTGTAGAAATTTTTTGAGTGATCTCATGCCAAGAATGGGTTTTCCAGGTGATCTTGACGCCAATTCTGAGTATTTTATCGAAATCTCACCCATGGCAGAAGAATTTAGGGATAAATGTTCATAAGGTTATTCTCCAACCTTTGATTGATTAATGATGACATGATACACCATTGCAGATGACATGAAAAATGGGGGTCTGCTTAAGTTCCGATCCATTTTAATCTAGTTTGATCCAACATGAAATAGAAAAGATTGAGATGAAGTATGCATTGCAATTAAATATGAAGGATTATAAATGCATGGAATCCAAGTGAAGACTATTGAAATCACACTATGATGGCATTCTAAGAAAACTTGATGTAAAACATGGTCATAGTCAACGTGAAAGTAGAAGCACTTTGGAATGCATAGTCTGTGTATCCACATTGGCGTCTGTGCTTTGATGAAGACCCAAGCAGAAAGTGAGGGCCGTTTACACTACCGTAGAACTGTGCTAAACCAATCATTACTGAAAATAAAACTATGATTTTAACTGATGAATAGGTTGAACTGAAAAGTCTCACCCAAATTCCAATCCACATGCCTCTGGGGTAGCATTGATGTCGTAGTGAGGATTTCAACAGAACAAAAGTGGGACTTATAATGCATATGATACATGAAACCGATGACTTGCAGAAACCAGGGAATGTCCATTGGAGAAACCAAGGCACATACAAATCTCAAAGTGATTTTCCTGTCAAACAAGAGTTTTGAGGCTCAAATCCCAAAAATGACCAAAGAACCATAACGAAGCAGCATGCGGTATAAGGACTATGAAATGGATAATCACTTTAGCCATCACCAAGACTTGCAAAACCAATGTTGGGATCAATGAGGAACTCCATAAAAATTTATTTGAATGTTGAGGGTTTCCAAAACATGGGACATCTTGTCATAATGTTGTATAGCCTACAATCTGACACTTAAAAGGGAAAAAATTGACAATGTTGCATCCTGAAAATTCTAAAAATAGGGAAAATCTTTGGGGAGCAAATCAATGTAAAATGCCTAGACAGTTTTAATGCCAACACACAACCAGGGTTAAAATATACTTTAATGTTGTATTATTACCTCAGTCTTCTTAGCTTGATCATGTCTATTTTTATTACAATAATGGTTTAAGATGTATCCTAATCACATGATATCATTATATATATATATCAATAGTTAATATCTCAAACAAAACACCATTTGTACTTGGAAGGAACATGCTATCTTCAAGTATGGCTACAGTTCTATACTTGGATTACATCTTAATACACACATGTGAGAGGTCCTGATGTTCAAGATATTATGCAAAGGGCCCTTTATTTCAATATTAATTTTGAATTCTATTGTCACTCATCCTCCACCATGTAGATAGCAATAGCCCTCCTAATATGTGATTCAAGTTTTTGTGCACAAGACTCTAGTCAACGTGTGATCAATGTTGTACCCAACATCAAAAATCAACCAGGTATGTATCCTATGTTTTATCCATGTGAATGAATTTATTCTCAAGATATTTCCCCTAATCCTTTAGAGATAACATTCACAATTATGCATTGGATATTCCTCCCCTAGTATTCAATTCTATCATTCTCCCAATCATTATGGGCCCTAATACATTTGACATCAATATGTTATGTTGTCCTTGATTATTATACCTATATCATCATCCTGAAGGGTTTTGAGGGTGGAACCTGTGTTTACATACTTCAGGTATTACCTTAGCATTCAATGGTCTCAAATTTTCTAATCAAGGATCTACTTATCTTTATAAGTGGGGTAGTGCCCACATTTTACACACACAATGTCAACAGTAAAATACCAGGATAATTTTTTTTTTGACTTACAATGCACGCTACACACAACACAAGCAAGGGCTCCAAGTACAGAAACTCGACTCACATATGACAATCACATAAGTCATCGACTCACATAGACACATGAAAATGACATAGGCATGTCGATGCCACACTTTTCCCAATGAACGAATACTAGCAATGACACCAACCACAAGAAACATGACTTCAGGAACGACAAACCCACAACACATCATTACTTTAAATGTATTTTAGTTACGATTAACATCCCAAGAACATTATTATGTAAGCATAATTTTCTCCCTTTTTCCACCTACATGTTCAGAAAATTCGTTTCAAATTTCACTTATTGTTCAACCATTTAATTTTACTCTTTACCCTTATACCAATCTTCATAACTTACATAAGTATTTTCCATATTTCAAATTTCATACAAAATTCTAATTCTCTCATTCTTATGTTAAGATTTTTCTTCCCAAATGCTTATTCAATGTTTAAAATTTAACCTTGCTACACAAGTGAACCTAACGTGATGTCAAGATGAAATCTTGGGATTGAGGAAGACATAGATTCGAGATAGCATTTTCCCCAAGAACATCCTTCGATCACGGAATAGTTATTTCGCTACCATTATTATTATAGTTCAATAACTTGTTGAATTCCAAATTTGATTTATATATATATATATATATATATATATATCTATTTGGTATTCTTAAAATTTGGTCACACCAAAGTAATACATATTCTTGAAACACATAAAGATGTTTAAATTAAGTTATAAGGACTCCAAGAGTGACCTTAATCCTAATCTCCAATTCTCGTGTGCAGCATTATATGATATGCTCTTACATCGCACTAAGGTCTCGTTCTTAGCATCGTCTTAAAACAAAAGAGATACAAAAGCACTTGTCTGACATCTTAAATAAGTACATGGCTAGGAGCATTATAAACTACACATGAACACAAGTGATCTATGTTCACCAGGATCCCATATCTTTGCATTTCACAATTCCGCATAACAAATTTTCTTTATTCCTTAATGCCATAAAATGACATAGCAAGGGATTAAGGGACAAGATTACAGTTTTATAAGGTTCTCTAGAATCAACATCTTCAACTCAACTTCATATGCAAGGAGTTAAATTATAGTTTTCTTCCCACAAGTTAACATCCTAATCCACTAGGGTTTAGTTAAATTCAAATTTTTCACTTAGGGATTTACGCTCTGTTATAGATTAGAATAAGGGTTCAAAACATATCTGCCCTAGAAACTCTCCGTAAAAGATCAAAACACTATATTGTCACTAGCCAAAGATAAGACATTTATCTACGAGGGACGAAAGAGTTTACTAACAAGAATGCCATACATAGAGCAACTATATCACGATCTCTAATTATGTCGTTAGGATTCAATAGGGATTTCATTCGATCGGGGAAAATTTAATTTTAAATCTATCTTCGGAAAAACAAGGTAATCCACTAGGATACGGAGGAAGGGTTAGCTCTACTTAACTTCAGGTCGAGTTTGACTGTGTTGCTCCTATATGTCTGGTTTATGTCGATGTCACTAAACGTACCTACTAAGACGGTAAACCCCTTTCTTGGGATCTTATTTTCCTAACACTAGGATGTTCCATCGAGTGTAAACGTTCGTTTGAAGGTCATATTTTTCTATGCTAAGGAATTAACATCAGCAGGTTAGTTATATATACAAATTTTGAACTAGGGTTAACTGTTGTGGTTAGGTTCCTTTATTACATTTTCAAGGTAAGAAACACAACACCAATTATTAGACCAATAATAGCACAATGAAATTTCACTACAAGGTATAAATTTCAATTCCTTTTGACAATTGTATTCCACTTTTACCATAACAGTTTTGGGATCAAAATAACATCCATGAAAGAAATACAAATTTCTCAAGCACTTATTAATCTAGCGACTTTCACATACTACCAATTTCAATAATAATTCTTTCAATATAATACCAAAAATAAACAATGAATTACTCAACGCCTTTACGTCATCATTCTTTCATCCTACAAAAACCACGTGAGCAAGATATCAGCGATAAATCGCTGGCATGGCATCCACCCTAATCAATCATAATTATCATTTTTCAGTTTCCCATTTACATAAGATAAAAATTACAATTTGCAATCGAAATAAAAGGGTTTAGAGACATGTATTCATTACATTTCATTTTACTTCTTTTTGTAACCCAGGAGAGAGAAAGAGAAGGGTAGAGAGAGAAAACACCGTTTTGCCAAAAGTTCTAATGCACACAACAAGTTACATTATAGTGTTTTAAACAGTTATTTACATGTGTTAAAAGTTTTCAGGGTGATTTGGCAACCCTACGAGGGTCCTGCAGCTTTCTATTTTACATTTTCTTACTAGTTACAAAATGTTCAAAACGGGCTCGGAGGCTAAGAAACTACTTCCAAAAGTTATCTTCCGATGAGAACGTGCACACCACGATTAACTTTCTACGTGTCCCCAGATATACCAAGAATTCATAGCAACTGATGGAATTGAAAAAGAGTGAACAATTTGTGTTTGGCAGCTAGTTTTCTGGGGCCACTGGTCGTAGTTCACCCAGTTGTAAAATGACAAAAGTTAGCTCGAGGGCCCAGAAAACCGCATCCATAACTGACGTTCGATGGAGGAGCATGCAATGAGACATCTCCTACTAGTTCCCCTATATAAGGAGAATTCATCAGAGTCGACGGGACTGAGAACTAGAAAACCATTTTCAAACGGCGACAAGTTTTCTGGAGCGACAAGTCAAAATTGGTCCAGTTTGACCTCGTCAAACTGCGACCGGAGGCCTACAAAATGGCTTCACCAAACTATCCCGAAAAGTGCTCTTTCCTATACTGAATGTTCCATGTAATTGTCTAGTATAAACACTAGAGGTTTGCGAAGACGGGAAGTAATTTCTCCATCCAGGTTTCAAATGGCGGTTCAAAACAAAAGCCAACTTTCTAGATTTAACAGCTTTCTACTGTTGTAAACCAGTGTAACAGGGCTCCTATAAGAGCGTCAAAAGGATGTCATATGTTCATTTTCGGGTCAAACCAAAGGTCAAGGTGACTCCTCTTATACCAAGGTACATGAATGAAACTTCACATCTCATTTCCAGAGTTACGAAGGGTACTTAGAGAGTCTCCGAAAAATTACAAAATTTAACTATTTAAAACAAGGAGAAGGTCAACTTTATCAATGGGGAGTCAAATTCATCTGGTCGATAAAACAATATTGGAGCGATCAAGATGGGTAAGAGTTTTCTAAATCATCTCGAAGTGAGGGTGATAGTTCATGGTTTAAAGTAGATGAGTTATAATGACTTCGTGAGTTACGACACGACAATTTATTGTTTTGTAACGAGTTGAAGGGACATTTAACTGTATTAAAAATCGTAATAATTTAAAATTCTATTTAGTTGCAAAAGAGAACTAAAACATGAGAATTATGAGAGGTGAGGGAAAAAAAACCATGCCTGGAGAATGAGCGAAATCGGTACAAAGCCCAAGCTTCGGTTCAGCACTTGCTTCGGAGACCACCATTCATTGCAACATGATGCCACGAGTAGTCCTCAAACTCAAGCCATTCATTGCATACATGTCTATCAAGGAAGTTACATTGCAAACAAGAAGTCATCCCGATTTCTAGAGACCTTGATTTTCTATGTCCAGATCACACGCTAAAATCCATTTTTGTGTATACGAATACTCTGAGGAACAACTTTCAAATACAATGCATAGTGAATCATTACTTGGCTTCTCACATAACAGTCCAAAAGCATTGCACTTGGAAGAGGTGAAGGCAATAATTTTGGCAAACTGATTCTACAAGAGGCACTCCTGCCATCGAAGTATTTACAACCCTCATGCACTGACCACTTGCCTGGCTACATGCTAATTAAACAAAAATGAAGCTTACATGGTCAGGGTATGTTCCATAAGACCACATCTCTTTGAGGCATTTTGTCATAATGTCCAAATTCCTTTTTAACAGACCCATTTTGTGCATATCCCGAAATCATTACAGTCCATGGAACTACATGTTTCTTCCATGCATTTAGTCGAACAGTTCACATGCTTCCCACGTTTTACATATGTCATTTTTTGACACAGGTTGCTTAGAACTGAGCACATAAACACTCTGTCATAGGGTCCAAGGGCGCTTGGGACTAGAACATAAAAAAAATCCCTTCTTCATAATGCTTGGGCGGATGTTCAAGGCCTGCTCTAAAGCTCCCATTTTGAAAGCAGACTGGAGGTTATTGGAAAGAGGCTGTGCAGTCTGCTTTACACGTACCAAATGCATTTGCTTGGAAAATAAAATTTTCCAAGGCCTTTTCAACAAACTCATTTGTGCATATCCTACCATAGTGGCATTCCATGAGCCCGCATTTCTTTGAGGCATTCTATCAAATAGTTTTATGCGCCTTCTACACATTTGTTTTACACATACACATTGACCAAGGTAGTAGCAAATACAACATATGTCAAAACCCTCTATCCTTTACCCACACGTGAAAGAAGGCTCTTTTTTTTTACGCAGGCTGGGGAGAATGCTGGCACGGGCCGCCAAAAGAACATGGCACTCCATGGAATGACAGTTGGTGAGGAATTTCTATGCAGAAGACAAAACGACCCAAGCACATAGATTTTGCACCAGAGCACTAAATGAAACCTCATGTTCCTTCAGGCACTGCAAAAAAACTAGACTGGAGCTTCCTCCCATGGCAGCGGCGATGACAGCACTCCCCCTCTCCACCAAAACGAAACATATGGAAAATAGTCCCCATTTTTCCCTAAATCCGCCTCAAAGTTTTCACATGGGTTTTTCATTTATTTATTTTTAATTCGTTTTAATTTATTTATCTATTTCTTTTTGTTATTTATTTTTTTTTAATTTTTATTTTTAATTAAAGGAGGCATTACATGGCCTCACCCTTGCAAGAAAGCATTTTTCGTGGCTACATTTTCTCACCGCCCATACAACACGTTCAAAATGGGCTGACAAGAACCTAACTATTCCAAAAGTTATCTTCACTGATGAGAATTAGCCTCATACCACGATTAAGAAATTCTGTATGTCCCTAGATATTTTATAGCAACTGACGGAATTGGAAAACGAGAGGATGGTTTGCGTGTTTGATGGCTAGTTACAATCTGGGGCCACTGGTCGTAGTTCACCCCAGTTGCAAGTGAACAAAAATTTGAGGGCTCAGAAAACTGCGTCCAAACCTTGATGTTCGATGGAGGAGCTAGCAAAGACATGTTATTGCATGACAAGTTTGACTTATGCTATATAAAAAAATTCATTTAAAGTCGACGGGACTGAGAACTGAGAAAAAATTTCATTTTCAAATGGCGAAAGTTTTCTGCATGCAGCCATCAGTTAAAATTGGTCCAGTTTGACATTTCTTGTCAAACTGCGACCGAAGGCCTACAAAATGGCTTCATCCAAAACTATCCTTCGAAAAGTGTTCCTTCCCTAAACTGAATGTTTCATGCAATTGTCTAGTTGTGAACACTAGAGTAATGCGAAGATGGGAGATAATTTCTCCTCTAATCTAGGTTTCAAATGACAGATTCAAAGTGAAAGCCAACTTTCTAGATTTAACAGCTTTCTACTAATGTAAATGTGTAACAGGGCTCCTATAAGAGTGTCAAAAAGGATTTGCATCCAGTGTTTGTTTATTTGTAATTCCAAAGGTCAAGGTGACTCCTCGTATCAAAGGTACATGAATGAAAATTCATCTTGTTTCCAGAAGTTACGAAGGGTACTTAGTGAGTCTCCAAAAAATGCAAAATTTAACTATTTAAAACAGGGAGAAGGTCAACATTATATCAATGGGGAAGTCAATTTCGTCTGGTCGATAAAACAATATTAGAGTGATCAAGATGGGTAAGAGTTTTTTAAATCATCTCGAAGTGAGGGTGATAGTTCATGGTTTAAAGTAGAAGAGTTATAATGACTTCGTGAGTTACGACATGACAATTTATTATTTTGCAACAAGTTGAAGGGACATTTAATTGTATTAAAAATCCTAATAATTTAAAATTCTATTTAGTTGCAAAAGAGAACTAAAACACGAGAATTATGAGAGGTAAGGGAAGAAGAACCATGCCTGGAGAATGATGAGTCGGTTGAATAAGTGACAGGCTTAAGGGTTGCAACAAATCTTGCTTGAAGAACTTCATCAACCAGTTAGGAGCATCCTCAGCTCCACCATTTTGCATACCCATGTCTATCGAAGGAAGAACCATTTTGTGCATAGTATGTCTATCAAGAAGTTTCATTGCAAACAAAAACATCTTGTTTTCTATACTTGAAAGTGGTTTTCCATGGTCAATTCTAAAAAAATCTTATTTTTGCATCATGAATGGGGAGGATGCTGACAGAGGTTGTGAAATCACAACTAGCATAGGAAGCACGTGAACATTGCATGGTTCTAATGAAACATATCCAATGAGCTTTTTATCTTGGAAGAGGCATAGTAAGAAAATCCTAATTATCGTGGCATGATTCTATAAGAAGAACACATTCTCGAAGTATTGCAACCTGTTGTGGCCTGCAGGTCTGAAAGCTAATTCAATACAAAAGGTGATGTCTTACAGGAGTCAGGGCCCCCCCTTTCCATAAGACCACATCTCATTGAATGATTATTTATGAGATGAGCATAATTTCTAAAACCTTTTCTAACTTGGCCATTTATACATATCCTAACTCATGGACACTCACGAGTGCCATCTTAGGAGATGACATTTGAATAGTTCACATGCCTTGAATACACTTCCACATTTTCACGAATTGGATACAATCTATACACGTACGAAACACAGATTCAATTTGATCATAGTGTAGTGTCCTGCTTGAATGAGTGATGCACGAATTTTATGACAGGTTGGAGATTTGCAAGCAAATGTAAAATATGAGTGGGTTGAGAGACTCATGCAATGTAGCGACCCGTGAATATATTAGAGTCTGAACTGTAGCACAACCTTCTGTTCACTAGGTAATGATCCCATGAGAGCTTTTCATCGCTAGTATCATTTGAGAATCAAAATGTTAAGAAACGGTTGAAATTTTTTACCAAGGAAACTACAGTAATCTGATAAAGTCCACCTTATATTTTACCATTGACTATTGATGGAAGCCTGCAAGTAGGTTAGGTATGGACTTTCCTTTTAAAAGGACGCTATGAACATTCAAGGCTTTGGAGCGCTGACTTTACAACAAGGTTATCAAATGCATTTGAACTTGAAGGATCGATTTCCTTCAACAGGCCTTTTCATGGGGTACTCAATTTTTGCAGATTCCTCTCTCCTCATTGCGCCCCCGAACGCAAGCCTCCCTAATCCACACAAAACCAAAATTGCATGGCTTTCATTTTCAAAAGAGGGACCAGGATTTTACCCTAATCCACCTGAAAGCTTTACGGGTAGTTTCATTTATTTATTTTTAATTCCTTATGAATTTGTTTACCAATGAGGGTAGTAAGGTGATATACACCACCCTCAAGTTTATCAGTGACAACATAAGGAGCCATTACACCCGTTAGGTATCGAGCTATTAACTTTGGAACTAGAGAGCTTCATAAGGTAGTTCATGTTTTTCTGATTTTGTTCCTTTAGAACAAGGTTACCAAAATTTGAACTTACGAGGATGATTTTTACAATTTTATGCTTACAAATTTTTACAAATTTTTACATTGAATGTAGTGAGCCCTCAACAGTCAAATCAGAACCATAGCACAAGAGTGTGTTATCGGGTAATGACATGAGCTTTATGCATAGTATCGTTTGAGATGCATAATGTTAAGTGGGTTTTGAATTTGTTTACTAATGAGGTTAGGAAGGTGATAGACACCACCCTCAAGTTTATCAATGACAACATAAGGGCCTAACCAGTTAGGTATGAAATTTCCTTTAAAAGGAGCTTCAACATTCTTGTTTTTCTGATTTTCCTTTAGAAAAAGGTTACCAAAATTTGAACTCGCGATGATGATTTTTACAATTTTATGCTTCAGCGATGTGAGATTGATATAACTGAAAGATGTTCTCAAGGGCTCTAGACACTGGCGAGAATCAAGCATTTCAGAGTTCATGTAGGTGACTTTTTCATCAATATTCATTATCTTTTAATATGCCTTTGAGTGAGACTCATAGTGATGGCAAATTTTGAGTTCCAGATGGAATGACGACCTCAATATCATCATACTATAATTTATAATGGTGTAGCATTAGTGGGCATACGTACACTATGTGTGGTAGGCCCAAAAAGCATATAGGAGTCTGGTTGTGTCTAGTCATTTCCGTGCTAGTGTCCATAGTTTTTGCATGATATTTTGACAATGGTCTTATTGGTTGCTTTAACTTTTCCATGCTACCCTTGTGGGTGAGTAAGGTGTAGGGAATAATTTCTTAATTTATCTTGAATTTTGTACAAATGCTTTTGACATCCTTAATCTTTGAAAGAGGATCCATTGTCAATGATAATGGAAAAGGCGATTGCCAAAGCACATGTAATAATATGAGTAGTAATTAAACAACAAATTTCAGGACCTAGTGACAGTTGTTTATTAGTGAATTACTTCGTTGAACAATTTAAGTATAATACTATGTAGTCAATAATAATATATTTGTGGCCTTCAACCGATTAAGGATTGGCCATACTAATAAGAAAGAAACCCCGTAGGGAGAAGGACTAGGATGGGGCAATCGGATTGAAGGTCATAGGTCAGGATGCATGGTAGAGGTTGTCCAATGTTTTTGGCATTTATCATAGTCGCTTAGCATATTCTAGGTAATCTTGTCTCCATTGGTAGGCTAATAGTATCCCTAACATAAGAGCTTATGTGACATGGCCTTTCTAGAGAAGTGGCCACCGCATAGGCTATCATGCACCCGAGATATGGTGGTGGGGATGTTCGCGATTCTTAAATGTTGTAGTAAAACTGTCCATCAAATGATCAGTTTAAATAACTATCCGCACCAATGATGACATAACACATGGCCTCACACCATAGGTGACGAGCTTCATTAGGTTGAATGCCATGTCAGGAACAGTTTTTCGATAAAGAAATTTTTAAATGGAATTGTAAAGCATTCAGGATTGTTAGTACTCGCGTGTGAAGGCACAAGCTTCGAGAAGTGAAGTATGAACATATGGTTGTTACAAATTCCTAATAATGAATGTTGATTGCTTTCTCATCAGTGATATCCTGAGGAATAAGTGATGTTACACTAACCAAAACATTTGCATGTGATGGTTTTCTTTATAGAGGAATGTTCGTGAGTAGACTAAGTCTCTGAACATAGATAAAAATATCCTATAACAAGATTATTATACAGAACAAGATGGTCCTCTTTTGTGTGATACTTGATCATTAACTTTATTAATAATGAGTTGTGAATCGCCATGTATGCATAGATGTTGTGGATAAGGAGCTTCCAGATGGTGGTGAGGCTTAGAATGATTGCTTCATACTCAACAATGTTATTGGTGCATGAGAACCCTAAGCAGATATGCAAAGGGTAAGATAATCACCATGTGGAGTGATAAATAATATGCTAGCCCCAGTGTTAGACCATGGAAACGAGATCCATAAAAATAAAATGGTCAATGTGTTGGTGTTAATAGTGTATAGGAGTGTAAAGTCTTCGCGAAAAATAATCATAGATAGGATGATGCATCTAGTAGAGGTGCCTCCAGCTAGTTGATCAACAATAAATTTTCCTTTGATCTGCTTTCTGTGAGGAATGAAATTGGAGGGTCAAATTCTGCAAGTAACATCACCCATCGTGTCATACATACCGAGGGATGTGGGTGCAAGATAAGTAGATAATGTAAAGGGTCTACCTTAGTAATTATATGCACTTCATTGTTAAGAAGGTAGTGATGCATAACTTATCTTCTACAAATGACAAGACCAAGGCATACCTTCTCAATATAACTATATTTGCACTCATACACGAGTAGCAAATTTCAGCTGATATACTAGATATCCCTCTCACATTGAGAATCATCATGTTGCACTAGAATGGCTCTGAGATCATGAAATATGGTAGACATTTATAACAAGAAAGGTTGCTCAGTCATGTGAGGTATGAGAACAAGCATATTTAAGAGGTATGCTTTAATAGCATTAAATGATCTTTGACAATTGTTGGCTACAAAAAATTTCGGGAACAAACTTGTGGAATTCTTTCCAATGCTCTGGGAATCTAAGTCCCTGTACTTAATCGGTGCAGCTGTCATATATGCATGCACAAGTGAGAGTGAGTTTTCTCTGGGTGGCCTTATGGTTGGGGATCCAACAGGGGCACTCCACTGACCCTACGACAAAATCTTATAAGTCTCTGCAAGAGAGGAATTTTATTGGAGAGTTGGAAAGCGAGTAAGAATGTTATATAAAGGGAAAACTAATGTTGTAAGTAGGAAATTAGATGATTACAAACACTAGTTAGAAGTTTCATCACATGCACTAGAATTTAGAAGAAAGTAAATCTACATAACAGCAATAAGACCAAATGGCATTTAATGAACACAAAGTATCACTAAACTCTTTAGTCAAAAAATGCTAAAATTCCTTCTTCGTTTATTGATGCTCAAGTAGAAATTGTACATAGCATAGAAATGGAAGACCTTTTAGAATAGGGGCAAAATAGAAGAAATTTTTCTATCTGTTTGTTCTCTTCACAAGGATTTCTCTCTCATGAATTCACAAAAACAACTCCAAAATTTAAAAATTGTATGAAGAACCTAAAAAGAGGTGTTTGCTACTATTTATAGAAGAGATAACAACTCTTCATCTTCCCAGTGACTTTTCAAATACCCTTTTTTGACATTAGACTATTCATATTCCTATCAAATATTTAAGTCCATTTTATAAAAATAAGGCAACTTTAATGATATACTATGTTTCTAAAGTTACTTAAGATATATCAAAAAGTATAGACCCCAATATAAAATTATAACATTGAAGATAAAAATAGTGTTGGGTGGGAAAAGAAGAAAGAGAAAGAAGAAAAGGAAGAATAAGAAATAAGGATTATGTAGAAGAATGAGCTGATGTAGTGGATTTGATATCTCTCTCTGAAGGATCTACATCTCACGCTCCTTAGAAGACCTATGTTCCTATGAATTCCTTACTAAAATGATTTTCTGCATGTTCCACTTTGTCATCATGGGGAATGTGCACACATCTTAAGGTCTTTGTCTACCCATCAGACACATTGTCGATATATTTACACTTCCTAAACCATGATGAATGTATTTCTGCAATAAGAGAAATGGAGGCCCAAATCTATGAGAGAAAGTCTAGTGTACACTTAGTGAAGGAAAATGGATTGCCTACCTCTTTATTGACATATTCTTCAAATGTACCAATCAACTCCTTGGCAGTTGTGTCCTCACCTATTATAGGTACTCCAAGCTTCTGATTTTTTCTTATTTATACTATCCTGCAGCTTACACATGTGTTCCTCTTTTTCCTCTAGTTAAATGATGGCCCGATTGATTGCTTCAAACCTGATTGTCAAGGCCCTTACTCATATACGTGACAAGTCTTATGAAGGAGTTTAAAAAAATATTCATTTTGATTAACTCCTGGCAATGAGTGTTGCTCATTTCATCCACTGCTAGACCCATAGGATCCAATTCGTCTCTTTCTTTCTCCAAGTCCTCTCTGATTGTTTGTGTCTTTTTTTTCATCGTACACATGTATGGGAAGATCTTGAATGCCTCTTGGATAACTAAATTCCCCTTTTCTGAAATTGAATCGATCCATTTACTATTAGATTTCCCCTACATTGTGAACTCGTGTGTCCTCCTGATAAACTATGGATTGAATTTGTTGATGGGCAGAACTTCCTCAATGGAATGGTCATAGCATTTGGGTCAACTAGATGTTGTACATAGGATGATAGAGTTCACACCTATTATTTTAGCTCATCAATATTATTCTTATATTCCTTATTCCTTGCCACCATGCGAGAAAAATATTGTTGATATATGTGTAAATAACCTTCATGATTTTTCCGGACCTAGTTGGATTGTGTTCATCTCATATTCAACCAATGTCATCTCAGACATTGGCTTCATTACCTTCGGCCGAGATAATTAAATTTATGGATTACACACTTCCCCACTATAGAACTGTGAGGATGTGTGGGTGAAATTCCTTTTATTTTCTTTAGAAAGTGAGATAATTTTTAATAGGTTAGGGGCTGCCATTTGTTTAACAATGTAGGTGTTAAGAGAGATCATTTCCCACATCTAAGGGAACATCTCTTTAGATTCAAGTTCTATGATAGTTGCATCAACCATTCCCTACTATGGAAGAGGAGGAAAATCCTAGATGAGGGAGGTATGAGTGTCAATAAGAGGTGAGACCTCCTGTGGTGGTTCAAACACAAGGTCTTGAACCATGTGTTCTCCTTCCATTTGTGTTTTTGCCAATTGATTTACTTCCTACATTTCCACAATCAATTCTTCCTCTTGTAGTGACACAAATGAGTCTTCTTCTATCGTGTCCTTCTTTGGTGACTTAATGTGAGGAGAAGTCTCCATTTCTATAGCCTTTCTTTTTTAACTTGCTCTAGAGTGTTTAGAACTAGAAGTCACCTCTAAAAATTTTGAAGATGACTGATGGGAGGCTTAATTCTGACTTGGATAAATTCCTCGTGACTAGATGATCATGGTTCTCTTCTTATGAAACCAATTTCTCATTCTCCTCACCACCTTATCATTCCACTCCTTTATATCCCCTGATTCACGAATGTACAAGTTGACTTGAGGCAATGGGGAAATTTTGACTATCATGTATTTAGCATTGTATATATATGTCCCATCATCATGTAAAATATCTTCATACCAAGAGAGCTTGAATTTCTTCATCTCATTGATTATCATCCTCATATGGTCCTTTCAACATACTTCACATTCATCAGCACAATTAGCCTAGTAGTCCTCGAATTATGGCTCATGTTATAATTTTGGGACGTAGAAAGAAAGAGTCGAGATCATCTCAGATGTCAAAATTAGGTCTAGAAGTATAGGAATTCAAAGTCAAATGAATGAATGCAGCCTCTAGGTGAGATGCATCATGTGAAATCTTACACTTGAATACCCTGAGAGAGATAGGTAATGAGATCAACTTTCTTCTTCCTACTCCTGAGCCTGTTATTCACCTAAATGATCTACCTGCAAAGCTTGAATAGAAAAATTTGATCACTAAGGTACTTGGGCACCCTCAGCGGAGCTTGGTTGAATCTAGAAATTTTCAGGTAGGAGAAGGTTGAGAATTGGATGAAGTAGGATTCATACTTCCTGATTAAGGACGTCATTTTTGGTGACATATTGGCCTCCAAATCACCTTCCAAGTTTCAAACCACGTACATTATGAATGCATCATTCACGTGAGTGAATTTCATGTGGCTCTCCTCCTTTACCAATTGCATAAGTTTCTCGTATGAGGACACCTTGGCAGAAATGCTTTCCATGAGATCCAATCCTTTGAAAGATCTTGAGCTAGCGAGAAGATAGACCAAGTAATAAGTCATGTGAAACTTCTTCATCATGTGTACCTAGACCAGTTGTAGATGGATAATGTCATTGATGATCTACCCTCAGTCAATTCTTTTCTTTCCTTTAGTCACTGTCAAGATGAAAAGGACCATCTTATCTTGGAAGTATTTTTGGAGATTGTGTGTAGTGTACACAAACTAGATGGAGACTTGTGCATCACGTGTAGGCTATTTTTGGAAGGATGTCTACTAAGTGCTTTTCATGGGATCAAGCTATTAATATATATTACCACTCCCAGTTAACTATGAGAGACCTATTGTTAGCACACTTACATGTGTGGCTATTATTGTAAACGGCGTGTGGCTATCAATAGCATGTGATCTATTTTGGGATTAGATAAGTGAGTGAAGGGAAAGTCCCCACCCTTATAAATATGTAGTAGATTATGTAGTAGAGATATAGAGATACATAGAGAGAGATAGAGAGATATATGCATAGATGTATACAGTGAGATTATGCTGCTAAATCTGTTCGTGCATGAGCGTATATTACTGTTATTGTAATGAAGCTTCTGTGTATTTACATGTTTAATATAATGGTTTGTTTTGGCTGAATCAGAGTACTAATCCTGAGTATAATTGGTTCTTGTATGATTGGTTTCATTATGGATATTGTTTAAACTTAATATTCTTCAGATATAGATTTGAACATGTTCTATAGAATGTTGTATTAACTTTGGATCTGAGTGCATTAAACCTTCATCATGATAACATCCTACAACAACAACCCTAAAGAGGGGCCTAGTACCTTTGTGCGCTTCAGGGTGAGCACTTAGTCTAGGCTGAGTGATGTGCCAGTGTGCACCTGGGTTTTTACTAGTAAATTCTAGGTTGCATCATTGGTTCCATTGCCTAGGACCTCTTTTTCAGTTATTTATCAGGATGGTTCGTGATGAAGACATACCGGTTGACCCTAGCAAGTGTTGAGGAGTGGATTAAAGATTTGGAAGAAGAATACGCATGGAGGTTTAGCAGTTGATCTGATTTCAACGCATATGTATGGGTGGAACAGAATCTTTATGACTGTTTATATGAGAGCTTCTTCGCTATCTTTCCAGTAGAACTGTACGAGTGGCTGGTTGCTTATGCGTCTAAATGGAATTGGAGGTATCACACACTTGTCTAGATGTAGGAAGAATTTCAGACCCTTTATGATGCTGATTTTATTTGGACTCGCATTGTGGATATGTGGTTCCATGGTGTTTTGAACAGTTATATCTTGGAGTACTCAATTTCCACTTATTCGTGCCCAGAGGTAGCTGAATTCTAGTTTTTGCGATATCCTAGAGGAACTTACTTTCAAGGTATTCCACTGGTGATCAAAATCCTGATGGTAACCCTGAACTTGGAAGAAAAACCTATGGCTAGCTAAACCCCACCACACACGGGGGTAGGAGCAGGATTAGTGAAATATGGCAGACCTAGTGACAGAAAGGTAGAGAGAAGAGAGGTGGCTTAAGTATAATGAGGCACGTGAGAGGGAGATAGAGAAACAACATGATATTAAAGAGTGGATGGTATTGCAGAGAGAGATGGCTCATGAAGGATTTACATCTCACGTAGGAAGCATGGAGCCAGAGCATCTGGATCTCCCCCATCTTGGAAAGCATGACATAAAACCCTCCTCTACCTCACGTGGAAGTGCGCCAGCAGAAATGACCTGGGCCGCAGGTGCACATCTGAATCTACCTGGAAACCTCGCCCTTGTGCTTGGTTTTCTAGTATATAGTACAAGTAGTCAACACACTAGTTTGGGAAGTAGGAGAGCAGCAGTAAGTCAAGTGGGAAGTACAAATATGGTAGGAAAAATGTCTTCATTATTTGTTTGGGGGTACCTTTTCAGGTGCATCATCTGCACAGAATGTGAACGCACAGAATTTTTGACTCACTTCTGGGAGTGGTACTACCTCACAGATGGTAGGGGTTCAGTACAGTACTACTATTGGGACACAGGGAAGTACCTCTTCTGGTCCATTTCCAGCTACAGGTGGAGGATCAGGTGGTATAGGTGGCTCTAGTTCTGGTGGATCAGGTGGTTCTGGAGGTAGAGGTAACACAGGAGGTTCTGGATCTGGTGGGCAGTGTCCACACCAACCTCAAAATATTTATATGGAAATGTATCTTCATCTTCTAGAATACAAGGGCATAGAAGATGTTGTTGAACATGTACACATCTGTGAAATACTATGGCGTGCAAAGGGGATCACAACATTTGAGCACAGAGCAAGCCAGTTTTCCACTACATTACAAGGACAAGCACACATAGTTGGTATAGGAAGTTTGACCCTGATTAGACTTGCGTAGATTATGTAGCATTAAAATATGCTTTCCTTAAAGAGTTTCACATCCCTGAGTTTGAGTAGAAGAGCATTAGTGCACTCAAGGACATTAAGAAAGGCACTACTGAGAGTGTCAAGGAGTATGATGCCCATTTCAAGACTCTGTTATCTAAACTTTCTTATGATATTCACGCAAGTCAACATGCACAATGGTTTGTTGGAGGACTGATCACTCCATTTAGAAGGGCACTATCACATAAAACATACATTGATCCACGTGAAGAACTTGAAGCATCTTTGCATACTAAGGCCGTTGGGAGTATAGACACTGGAGTTAGCCTGTTTTTGGAGGCACAGATTACAAGCTATGGCCAAGCAGTTGGAGAAACTATCTATGTAAATTCAGCCCATGAGACACACACTGGGATTTGGTGTACAGATTGTGAAGTAGAAGGGCACACCAAGGATAGTTGTCCTTGTAGGTCAGTGTGTTCATTACTACTGGACTGTGAGATATGTCATTTGAAACATGATGCTAACCACTACCCATTGTTATAATGAACGATAAGAAAGAATGTATATTGCTATTATAATATTTTTTGGTCCATGACTCATGATACTGAAGGATTGCAGGCTGATTGGTCAGATCCATGATGCCATAGATATTGGTGTATGATAGAAAGGGGTATCAGATAACTCTAAAGGAAAAAGGGTGAGCATCAGGATCACAACTAGGTGCGCTATGATCGGAATAAAGGGTGTTTTGAAGGAGGTCATGGAAGAGGTCAAGGATTTCGAGGAGGATATGGAGGTCGGGGCCGTGGTGGTGGAAGGAGTGAGTTTCCTCATGGAACGTGTTTCACATGCGGATCTTCTGACCACTACATGCGTGAATGTCCTCAGAATATTACTTGTTATTTTTGTGGAAAGAATCACAACTATGAGGAATTCCCAAAATTATATGAGCATCTTAGTAAGAAACATAAATAGGAAAACAAAGGCACAAGGATGGTAAGGATACATCGTGCTGTGGAAAATTAGTGGATGCCAAAGTTGACACCAGACCTAAGTATTACCTGTAAAGATTACTACATGCACTGAATTTGTGCATGCTAGAGAGGCATCTTAACAGAATTCCACTATTACGAAAGAGGAAGTTTTTACATGCAAGATATCCAGATCCTGAACATCAGAAGGAGGTTTATCAAGAAACCATGGAAGTCCTCAGGAACCTTCAGGGTGAAATACAGTGTTTGAAGGAGAAATCAAGGAAGATAGAGAAAAAGAAGGCAACAGATACGGTTCAGTCAGATATTGATGATCTGAAGGAAATATGTAAGATGCTACGACATGAGAATATCATTATGTTATTAGGGAATTGACTAAAGGGGAATACTCCACGCAGGCATTGAAAATGGTCAAAAAATTCTGCATTCCAATCTTCCGCCTCATAGTTTGGATTATGATAAGGAGATCACTATGAATGTTATTGTGGATGGATGTCTTTTAAGCAATATATTGATTGACACAGGTGCATAAGTCAATGTTCTTACTTTAGATGCATGGGTACAGATGGGGAGACCTCCATTGTAGCCATCATTGAATGTTTTGTTCATGTCTAATTGAACTAAGGCCACTCCCATCAGGGTTTTGAAAGATGCATCCATTACTATACAGGAGCCAAGTTCACTGGGGACTTTGAGGTGTTAGCACTCGTAGAAGAAGATAGCTTCCCAGCTTACTTGGGTGCACCCTTGGTGCTATGCAAATAATGTTGATCTTCTGGTTCAATAAGGGATATATCAGTTTTGAGAACAAGGAGGAAAGAGTTATTATCCCTTTAACAGATGGGAATTATGTGCCCTATGTTTAGCCATTGAGTGAAGAAGATCTGAATAGAATCTATGTATGTGTAATTCGAGACCCAGAGGTACTTGAGCCATCCAAAGAAGGAATTCTACAGTGGGAAGATGCACAGTCAGTCAGTGATACTACAAGTGTTTCTTGTGATAATTGGGCACATGGCACTTATGAGATGATTGGGCACGAGGTAAGGAGCATGCTTGTAAGGAAGATAACTATTTGTTGTGTTAGGAATATAGGTCATCATGTTGTCTCTTGGTACATTGGAGAAGGGGATCCTACAGTATTTGTACTCACCATGGAAGAACAGTGGAAAATCAAGAAGAACGAAGAAATATGTTAGTATATACTACGTGGGACAACAACACGCTGGTGGGTGGTTCATAGGGACAATCTTATGGAATGGAGGGAAATTAGGATTTCTTTGACCACTTTTTTCACAAGCAATGCACCTACTAAAATCAAGTGAATTATCATGGTAATGAACCTATTCAGCACCATGTTCAGTAGTGTGAGAGACTCTGGATAGAAGGGTAAGGAAGCTTTACCACCTTCACTATGGGTGCATAAGTTTTATTCACACATTGTGCAAGTTGTGCACGCACATGCTTGGTATGTATATGCAGAACTCCATAGACAAACTGGGAATTGGAAGGATTTTATTATACAGAATGACTCAGAAATTTGACTTACTTTTCTACAAAGCCTCCAGTAGAAAGAAGCATTAAGGGTTATAAAGTGCATAACTATGGGAGATGGTGCAAAGACAGAAGAAATCATTCAGGAGTTATTTAGTAAGATAGAATCAGAAGTGCATTTTGATGAGATAGAGGAGATTGATGCACTGTATTACTTCAGTGCACTTGCTTTGAGAAAGAAAAGGAAAATTGTTTTATCTCGTAGGATGAGGAAGTAGAAGATCTTGGATATAGATCATTCAACAGGATGTACATGCGAGAGTTTTGGATAGTGTACGGATAAAGCTATGTGCCATACCATGAGCCTATGAAGACAAAGAAAATAAACATTGGCATGGATGCTGAACCAAAGGAGGCCATAATTGGGGATTATTGGTCTGACTGTGAAGTGGCTAAAATCATTGAGTTACTACGATATTTTCAGGACTTATTCCTAAGAGGATACCATGAGTTGCAAGGCATGCATGAATCTTTAGGGGAGATGAAGATCAAGCTTAAGGAAGGTGCGTATCCGGTCAGGAAAATACCCTACAGAATGAATCCTAACCTGTGCATAAAGGTAAAGAAGAAATTGACAAAATGTTGAAGTTTGGCATCATCAAGCCTTTAGAAGAATCAGAGTGGGTGAGTCCCATGGTTATCAGTATCAAGAAATATGGAAGGATTAGAATTTGTGTGGATTATAGAGAGTTGAATGTTGCATGTGTAATTGATCCATTTCCTACACCCTTCACAAAAGAAATATTAGAGGGCATTGCAGGGCACGAAATCTATTCTTTTACAGATGGATTCTCTGGGTATCATCAAGTTCAGATTGCATAGGAAGATCAAGAGAAAACAACTTTCACCACTGAATGGGGAAGTTTTTCATATACTGTGATGCCCTTTGGTTTGAAAAATGCACCTACTATATTTTCAGGCATAGTTGTTCAAGCATTCCAGGATTTTATTCATATTTTCTTACAGGTTTACTTGGATGATTGGATGATGTATGGACTTGTTAAGGATCATTGTGACAATTTGTGCCTTATGTTTGAATGGTGTAGAAGTTACGCATCTCTTTGAACATCAAGAAGTGTGTATTTTCTACACCCTTTGGAACTTTGTTAGGGCATATCATCTACAAGGAGGGTTTGTTGGTGGATCCAGCTAAGGTTGTAGTTATTGTGGGCCTAAAGGAGCCTACCAGTCAGAGTGAGGTGCGTGGATTTTTGGGTCACACAGGATATTATAGAAAGTTTATTAAAGGATATGCTAAGATTTTCGCACCATTAGAAGAGTTACTCAAAGGAAAAGGAATTTTATTGGGGAGAACACAACAATATGCGCATTTGAGGCATTAAAAGAGAGACTTACTACCATGCCTATTCTACATGTTTTCCTTCATGGGATCAACCATTTCATGTACATGTGGATGCCTCTGGCATGGCCATTGGCATGGTGTTAAGCTCAACCTAGAGAAGGTATTATAGATCATCCTATTTGTTTTTTAGAGCTAAGTTGACTCCTATACAGAGAATAATTATACAACCACAGAGTGCAAGCCATTGTCGATGATTCTACATAAATTCATACATATTTTCTAGCAACACCCTTTGTGTTCTATACTGATCATATGGCATTTTTAAAATACTTGGAACAAGCCCATTTTATTAGGGTGCAATGCTTCATTGGGTGCTTTTGTTTCTAGAATTTGACTTTATAGTTGTAGTCAAACAAGGTAAATAATTCAGGTGGACCTAATCATTTATCAAGGATCAAGGATTGAAAAACCTATTCTAAGGCCTATGAGTCAGGGGAAATGACTGTCGACACTAAAATTTTCCTCCGTAATTTCTATTTCATTAATGTATGTATTAGGAATAGGATGTTGTTAAGTATAATTAGTAGTAGCGTCTGATAGAAGATAACGGCGCCGTCAGTACGGTGCCGCCAATAATGTGGAGTACGGTAACAGTCAAAGTACAATAGGAATGTTGTGGTAAAAAGTAAATATTTGTCGTAAGTGGTCCGGTAATGTTAAAATGTCAAAGTTTGGGTAATTAGAGAAGTAGGGTCTACATGATTAGGAATTAGAAATATTATATTGGTAATAAGGACAAGGAGTGAGGTCATAAATATTTTGTGTATTTTATTTGTAAAAAGTCTAAAAATGTGGAACCCATGTAAAATGATAAGGTTTATCTTATCTTAAAAGATAAGCTTACATGTACAGATAAGAGTTAAGGTATGGAATATGATTCGTCAGAGTGGATTTCTTATCCTATCTTAGAGATAGGATGGATAAGCCTGGAAGTTCTATAAATAGAGAGGCCACCCCCCTCATTTAGCATAGAAGGAAGTAGTGAGAAATATTGTATGGAAGTGTGCAAAGGAAGCCATCAGTTAAAGGTGTGTTGAAGAAGCCATTAAGAGGTGTAATTGTAAAGTTTCTCCCATAGTCTTGTTGAAGGCAAGTGAAGTCAATAACACTTGAAGTACCTCATGGGTGAGATTGTAACAATTTCATGTTAATATTATAATTTACTTTGATATTTCAGATTTATCATCATTCCTTCTTATCATAGTCGATGGTATTCTTGTGTTATGTTGTTGTTTTGTTTCCAGATTACATCCACCAAACTAAAGGCTGTGCATTAGTAAATAATCATAGCACGAGGAGTTCCCGGTGAAGAATTATCATAGTGCCGGATTGGTGATGACATTTTGGTTCCGTTGCCGGGACCATTCCTCATTGGTGGATTTTCTGGAGAGATATTCCCACTTAGTCAAAAATTAATTGGAGGGTAACCTTGTTTTTACTGTGCATAGTAGTTACCATGGTAAAGTCATTTTTACCGTGAATAGTAGTTACCATGATAAAGTCATTTTTGCTGTGAATAGTATTTATCACAGTAAAGTCACTTTTTACCGTGAATAGTATTTACCGCAGTAACTTCACTTTTTACCGTGAATAGTGTTTACCACAGTAAAGTCAGTTTTTACCGTAGTAAGTCAAGTTTTACCATAGTTTACCGTGGTCATTTCTATTTTACTGTAGAAAGGTGTAAAGTCACTTTCTATTATAGTGATTCCAATTATTTGTGCACATAAGTCTTGTTGATTGTACTTGTGGGTTGGTATTTCACGGTGGTTACTTTTGAAAATGGGAAAGATTCCTATTTTTTCAGCTCAATCTAATGAAGATGCTTCTTCTTTCATTCAAGAGTTTAAGCGATCTTGTATTTGTAATGGCCTTATAAGAAGGGAACAATGGACTGAATTTTTTCCTACCTTTTTGGATGGTTCAGCACTTAGGTGGTTTGAAACACTAGGTGATAATGTGAAAAATTCATGGGATTTATTAACTGAAAGTTTTCTTGAAGAATTTGGTGAACAACAGAAATATGCAGATCTCATGATCGATATCACAAAGCTAACCCAAGGAGAGAAGGAGAAGATAAGGGATTATCATGCTCGTGTTCTAGAGCTAAGGAGGAAGCTCGATGCCCAGATCCGGAAGGAAGGATTAGCGGATGGGTTGATGAATGGCGTGGATAATCTCCTCTGTAAGCACTTCATTCTTGGGATGAAGCCAGAGATCAGACAACGAGTGAAGTATGACCGCCCAGCTACCATTGAACAAGCAAAGGAGATTGCAAGAAGGCAAGAAGAAAGCATGGAAGAGGAGCCCAAAGAAATTGTTGCTAAAGTAGAGCCTACACCAGCACCTTTGGTCCAGAATCCACAACCACTCCCGGTGAGCACAAATATTTCTCCTAGTACATCTACTAAGTATGAAGATCTGCTCAAAAAGATGGGCCAGTTAACTATTAATCTTCTTCAAGGAAAGGAATTTAGTTCTCAGGGAGGAGATAGAGGTCCAAAAAGAAATATTTCTGAAGTTGTATGTTATGGTTGTTATAAAAAGGGTCATTATAAGTATAATTGTCCAGATAGAGCTTCTACATCTGGTACAAGAGATAATGATAAAGGAAAAAAACCTGTGAATTCTTTTGATGTAGTAGATAAGAGTAGAAATAATGAAGTAGATGTGTTTGTAACAAAAAGAAAGAAAGAAAAAGATAATCAAGATGGAAATGATCCTAAGAAGATGAAAGGAGAAACTAGTAAGAAACATAGGAGAAGAAAGTTGGGTGTGCAGGATTTTCTGATTTCACAGGGGCAAGGACCATACTCCATCTTGGAAGATCTGTCCAAAAGGCCTGCAAATATTACATATGGTCAACTCTTGGCTATGTCTTCTGAGAAGAGGCGGGAGTTGCGAAGTGGACTCAATGCTCGACGAAGGAAGGAGGTTGAGGTCCCTGTTTTGGAGGCAGAGGCAGATCCCTATGCTCCACAAGCTGAGGTATTATGTAATGGTATTTCAATTCATGATGTCTTAGTTGATGGAGGTGCTGCAGTTAATGTAATGACCGAGTCTGTAATGAATATGTTGGGTTTAAAAATTGATCACCCTTCAACACTTATGTTAAGGTCATTAAATAAGGGAAAAACTAAACCAGAAGGTGTAGTTTCAAATGTGGCAATATCTGTTATGGGTGTTGTATGTGTGGTAGACTTTCAGGTGATGAAAAATGGTACTGTTGCATACCCAATGTTGTTGGGAAGACCATGGCTAAGGAGAGTTCATGCAAGAAACTACTGGAATGAAGGTTTCATGACACTTGGACGTGGTAGAGAGAGGGTGAAGATAAATGTGATCCCTCGACATCATAAGGCAGAACCTGTGGATTCAAGTGATGAAACTGATGATTGGACATCCTCTGATTACTCTAGTACCAGTGAAGTGGACACTAGAAGATGAAGAAAGTGAGGTTGATGTTTCAGTCATGGATATCCTTCCAGTCACACCAACTCATGACCCCATAAAATTATCTGAAGAAGAAGTTGATGATCGTCTCCAACAAATAAAGATTGGTGATGTTGTGATGGAGAGTGAGAAGGAATCCTACCTCCAGCTCTTTCGAAGGTACATACACCTATTCACTTTTGATTACAAGGAACTCCATCAAGTAAGTTGGGTAGAGCATTCTATTGAGCTGGTAGATGGTGCTAAGCCCATAAAGCAAATGCCATATAGAATGAATCCTAATTTTTCCAAGACTGTAAAAGAAGAAATAGATAAGTTGCTTGATGCAGGATTCATATTTACTATGGAGAATTCAGAATGGGTTTCTCCCATTGTGATCTCAATAAAAAAGAATGGGAAGCTACGCATTTGTGTTGATTACAGGAAGCTCAATAAGGCAACAAAGAAGGATCATTACCCTCTTCCATTTTCAGATCAGATCTTGGACGAAGTAGCTGGCCAGGAGTGCTATAGTTTTGCTGATGGATATAGCGGCTATAACCAAGTTCGTATAGCAGAGAAAGATCAGCTGAAGACCACGTTCACCACTCCTTGGGGAACGTTTGCTTATAGAGTTATGCCTTTTGGGTTGTGTAATGCTCCAGCAACATTCCAGCGTTTGATGAATAGGGTGTTCGAACCCTACATTAGGACCTTCATCAGAGTATTTCTGGATGATTTTTACATCTATGGGAGCAAGTTGGACCACCTGCACCAGATGGAGACAACATTTCAAAGGTTAGATGAAGCACAAGCCTCACTAAACCCTACAAAGTGTGTCTTTGGATGTTCTAAAGGCGTTTTGTTAGGGCATGTTGTATCCAGAGATGGTATTGGTACTGATCCTGATAAAGTTTCAAAAATCAAAGAGTTACCATTTCCTATGAATAGAAGTAAGTTGAGATCATTTTTAGGCCATGTGGGTTACTATAGAAGGTTCATCAAGAATTTCTCAAAGATTACACAGCCACTAACCTAGTTCTTGAAGAAGGATGTTACTTATGAACCAGGAAATAAGGTGCATGAAGCTTTTGGACAACTGAAGGAAGCCCTGGTGTCTTCACCTATTTTGAAGAATCCAGATTGGAGCAAGCCATTCATTGTGTACACTGATGCCTCAGATGCAGCACTAGGAAGTACTTTGAGCCAAAAGGATGAAAATGAGAATGATCATCCAATTTACTTTGGGAGCAGACAAATGAGCAGTGCTGAGGTAAATTATACTGTAACTGAAAAAGAGGCTCTGGCTATCATTTTTGCTGTAAAGAAGTTTAGAAATTACTTGCTAGGGCAAAAATTTCTAGTTGTAACAGATCATCAGGCTCTAAAATATATTGTAAATAAGCCTAACCCATCAGGGAGGATAGCAAGATGGATAATTTTGCTACAAGAATTTGAATTTGATATTATAGATAGGCCAGGAAAGAAGCATGTCAATGCAGATGCACTCTCTCGAGCCTATGATGGTTTAGGATCATCTTGTGATGATGATGATTTCCCCGATGCAGCATTGTTATCCCTTGACACAATCCCTAGTGAATACATAGATATTTGGAATTATCTGAATGAATTCAAGTTTCCTGATGGTGCCAATGCAAAGACTAAGAGAAAGATTACTCAAGCCAGTCGTCCATATTCTATTCTGCATGGAGTATTATTTCGAATAGGACCTGATGGACAGTACAAGAGGGCAGTTGGACGTGATCAAGGGAAGGAGCTGCTAGAAGAATTCCACAATGGTACATGTGGAGGGCACTTCTCTGGACAACTTACAGCAAGAAGGATCTTGGATGCAGGTTATCACTGGCCCACTCTTTTTAAAGATTGTTATAATTATTGTAAGACATGTGATATTTGTCAAACACATGGTAACCGTAAGACTTCATCAGCTCCATTATGTCCTATTCTTCCACTTGGTCCCTTTGAAAAGTGGGGAATAGACATTGTAGGTCCACTTCCAACTACCCCACGCCAAAATAAGTATATTGTAGTTGCCACAGATTATTTAACCAAGTGGGTTGAAGCTAGGCCATTGAAAACAGCTTCCATGGATGAAGTGGCAAGGTTCATATATGAACGCATTGTCACCAGATTTGGTTGTCCATTAGAAATTGTAACAGATCAAGGAAGCCACTTCATTAATGAGGTGGTAGAAGCCCTAGTCAATAAGTTTTCTATTAAGCACAGGAAGGCAACAACATACAAGCCAAGCACAAATGGACAGGTGGAACGAACAAATTTTGTGTTGTGTCAAATTCTAGCAAAAGATGCAGCCTTGCAGGTACATAAGTGGGATAAAAGGATTCATGCAGCATTGTGGGCATATAGGGCAACATCAAAGTCAGCAACAGGATACTCCCCATTTCAGTTGGCTTATGGTATTGATCTAGTTCTTCCTATTGAGTTTGATATTCCCACTGTGAGAGTTATGAAAAATGGAAGGATGGATGAAAGTGATTTAGTAAAAGAAAGGTTGGTACATCTTCATTTGCTAGAGGAAATGAGGGAAATAATGAAAGGATACAAGCCATAAGAAGAAAATGAAGCAGAAGGAATACTTTGATCAAAAGATCCGTTGGTCTCCATTTCATGTGAATGACTTGGTTCTAGTATATGATTCCAGATACAAAAAAGAAGACAGAGAAAATTTCTTCCAAAATGGATGGGGCCCTACAAAATAGCAGCTGTGCATGAAAATGGTACATATCGACTGGAGGAATTGGATGGCACTCCCATTACGAAATGGGTCAACCACGACAAGTTAAATATTTTCCAAGCACCAGAATAGTCTACTCCGAGGATGGAGTAGAAGCTAGGAAGGGGGAAGATGTCGACACTAAAATTTTCCTCCGTAATTTCTATTTCATTAATGTATGTATTAGGAATAGGATGTTGTTAAGTATAATTAGTAGTAGCGTCTGATAGAAGACAACGGCACCGTCAGTACGGTGTCATCAATAATGTAGAGTACGGTAACAGTCAAAGTACAATAGGAATGTTGTGGTAAAAAGTAAATATTTGTCGTAAGTGGTCCGGTAATGTTAAAATGTCAAAGTTTGGGTAAGTAGAGAAGTAGGGTCTACATGATTAGGAATTAGAAATATTATATTGGTAATAAGGACAAGGAGTGATGTCATAAATATTTTGTGTATTTTATTTGTAAAAATTCTAAAAATGTGGAACCCATGTGAAATGATAAGGTTTATCTTATCTTAGAAGATAAGCTTACATGTACAGATAAGAGTTAAGGTATGGAATATGATTCGTCAGAGATGGATTTCTTATCCTATCTTAGAGATAAGATGGATAAGCCTGGAAGTTCTATAAATAGAGAGGCCACCCCCCTCATTTAGCATAGAAGGAAGTAGTGAGAAATATTGTATGAGTAAGTGTGTAAAGGAAGCCATCATTTTGAAGGTGTGTTAAAGAAGCCATTAAGAGGTGTAATTGTGAAGTTTCTCCCATAGTTATTGTTGGAAGGAAAGTGAAGTCAATAACACTTGAAGTACCTCATGGGTGAGATTGTAACAATTTCATGTTGATATTATAATTTACACTTGATATTTCAGATTTATCATCATTCCTTCTTATCATAGTCTATGGTATTCTTGTGTTATGTTTTTTGTTGTGTTTCCAGATTACATCCACCAAACTAAAAGCTGTGCATTAGTAAATAATCATAGCACGAGGAGTTCCCGGTGAAGAATTATCATAGTGCCGGATTGGTGATGACATGACCACTGGACAGCAGAAAATTGAAAATACCAGTTCCACGTGGATTTCACTGAATTATTTTTGAGGTTACAGTATGTGCCTTCAATAGCTAGAAGATAAATTTTACTTCACCTATAGGTTTGGCGCCAATCAAGACTATAACATGAAAAGCAAACAACTTGCAATTCCAAAAGATCACAATTATATTGATGCAGTGGTGACCTGACCCAATGATGACCCAAAGATGAACTTAAACCGAGTTGTTATGTCATTCATATGTATAGGCATGAGCGCATGTACCTTGGCTGGAGGGAGGCCCGTGCAGAGTGGTCAAATGCTAGATGCTATGTTGCACCAAAATATGTGAATGTGTTTAAATGGTAAAATTATACATCATTATAATTGATGTGTGTAGACCATTATATGCAGCCCTTGTAAGGAATATTATGAAGGCCAAATGTGATGCTTTTCAATGTCTTGTTCAAATAGATCAAGGAAGGGAAATTCCTTTAAGGCCTATTCCTAGCTTGAAGAGTTGATTTATAGAAATGGGCTAAGATAATATGAGGTCCTGTTTGAATTTCTAGTTGAAATTGCAAGGGTCAATTACATAGATAACAGGTGCATAGATTATCTTAGAAAATTGGGTAAGAATTGACCCCTACCAAAGGATTTTAGGATAGTTACAAGGAAGGGACATGATTTCATGGGAAAATGTTAGTTACAAGGTATGGATGTAAATCAACTCAAGTTTAAAAGGATAGAAGTAAGCATTTGGGATTAGAGAAAATTGAATTGCTTATTGGACAAAAAGGGCCCAAAGATTGCACACCATAAGACTACATTTCTATCATCTTCAGGAAAATGGAATTGTTGAGGCTTTCAACAAAATACTTGAGTGCATAGATTTTGTGACAAATACTTTATGTGATTTTGAAGGAAATACTGGGATGAAAAACGTAGATACAAATCGTGTATCTTATAATGCAAAGTTTGCAATAAGGCCAGACCATGCATTGGTTAGTACTTGCCATGTGAAGCAAGTTCTTCCAATAGAATTCATGTTACCTTCATTGGAAAGGGAGGTCTAAGGGGTGGAGGTTTAATCATAATGAATAAGCATTTATGAAAGGATTGATTGATTGATTAACTTGTAGATGAATATGAGAATTAGTCATGTCTTGATTCAAAAGGAAAAAAATCCAGGTAGAAAGCATGGTCACTCGACAGAGCACTCAGGATGTATAAGAAGCTTATAGGATTAGAAAGATGGTCTAATGTATGATTTCAATTTTTGGATTTCCAGGAAAGCTTAAAGGCATTTTTGGGACCATTTGTTATCGTCACATTTTGGGAATCATTACCAAAGATGAGTTTGAAGGATGGTTGATCTCAAATGAGTTACCTAGTTACTTCAATGGGCGATTCAACCACTAGAAATCGAAGTTGCTATAAAGGTCTTATCCAAGGTGTTTGTCTTCAAAAGAGAATTTTCAGTTAGATTGGTTTCCCAATTTGCATTTCTTGTAACATTCTCCATTTACTTTGATCAAAAGCTTTCATAATCAAGCATTAACATTGGATTTTGTAGATGTAGTGCTTATTGTTAAAAGCTTGAAATAATTTCTAAGAAATTCCAATGTTATGTTAAAGGAGGACACAACCACCTTTAGGTGGGACACAATCCTGCCCACAATTCTTGCCTGAATACTGGACTAGTGTTTGCTCTATGAAAATCCCCCAGTTTACACATGGAAAGGAACACTCTATACTGCCTTTGCTAATGTGTTATACCAAAGTGTGGAAAATCCTGATCATATAGACTGGAAGGGTGATTGTGACCCAATAGCTTATAAGTCCCATAGCAAGTGAGGAATACAGAAGGAGAAGGCGGCACAAATGAAAGGTAATAAATATGCATAATCATATGCAAGAGGCGTGATTTCCTATATGATTAGGGGTCACACAATACAATAGCAATATATAGGCTGGAGTTTCCCTACACAATATAGGAAACTAACTCAACTATTGAAATCTCATACCAAACCTAATTATAAGGGTGAGAATAACTCACGTCCCACACATAATTTAGGAGGTATATAATAATTGTTGAAACAATATCTTATACAACATGACTCAACAATAATCACTCAACCATAATAATATATTAACATGTAATTATGATTCACACACATAAATATGGAAGCACTATAATATTATTTCCTAACATTCCCCCCCTTAGTGCGAACATGGGGAAAACCTGCCTTTGTACTTGCACCTGCTCATGATCTGGTGATTTTCACAGGATGATCACAAACCTCATGGATGGTTTTGCAAATGGTTGACCAACAAACCGAAATGGTGGTTTTGCAATTGGTTAACCACAAACCACAAAGTGATGGTTTTGGTCAAATGGATTACCAACAACCAAGAATGGTGGTTTTGCTAATTGGTTTACCACAAACCACAAACAAAGGTTTTCAAGTGGTTTACCTACAACCACATCATGATGTGCCAAGTACTATTAACAGCCCTCATCAATATCTCACTGCAGGGAATAACATAGGAAATTCTACTGAAATCTGTTGCTCATACATACATAGAAAAGCTGACATAATGGAAATGGAACATTGGATCATGTTCCCCCCCTCAATGTGAAATTTCCACTTATTGAAATCATGAACACTGCAAATAGGAACACATACTGAACTCTGAAAAATATGACAAGAAGCACTGATGCATGAAGCTGAAAGCAAATGCACCACAAATATGTCACCAAACCATCTGATATGCGGCCAACTGACGAGAGGGTTGTTGAATGACCTCCAACTCCGATACTTTTACTGCCTCCAGCTTTCACAATGTCAAAAAATGAATCGTCAGACCTCCATATATACCTCCTACATTCAGATGGATTTCTAAGTAATAGCGATCCAAGTCTCTGAGCCTCCAGTTTCATGCTCAGAATAAGAATTCTTAGAGCCACTGTCTTCATTTACTTATGCTTCCTCATTCTAGAAAATGATCTTTCTTCAGTAATAAAGTTGGCCTCAATTCCTTTGAGTTTTCCACTAAGTATATCTTGAGCTCGAGCTCTACAAAATGAAGTTGTATGTCCCTTTTTCTTACAGTAGAAATATTCTCTTTCCTCTTTATATTTAGAAAAATGAAAATTGTACTTCCTTTTTACATACATTGTTGTTTCTTCTTCTACATCTTCTTTGGTCCATTTTTCCTCAGCTAGGAGAGCTGATATCATATCTTCCAATGAGTTAGAAGGTATCTGACCAAGAGTGAAAACAACATTACTGTATTTGGGAGGTAAACTATTCAACAAAATAGCTTTTGCATCCTCATCATCTACTGGAGCTTTTACTTCTACAAGTTGTCTCAGAGAGACCGTAAATTATTGATATGACTAGAAATTGTAGCTCCATCACCTCATTTTAAGCTTGAACAGCTGAAGTTTCAAGAAAAATTTGCATTGACTGCTTTTGAGCACCAAATAATTTGCTCAAATTATCCTAGATGTCATTTGAGTGATTTTTCTAGATCAACATAATATAATTCAAAGTCTGAAAGGGCAAGGCCAATAATGGCTTTGGCTTTATCATCTCGTGTTTCCCATTCTACCAATTTGGTCGGATCTGAAGGTGTTGGTTCTTTTCCATCTACTATCCTCAAAGATTTTTGTTCATCAACTACATCTGATCTTGACTTTCCAAGTGTGAAAATTGAATACCATTGAATTTTTCTAGTGGAATGTCCATTATACCTTAGATTGTCGGTTTCAACTAAAAATGCACTCTTAGGGGAGTCGGCTTCAACCGATATTGCTCCCAATTTACACTATATATTTAAAAAGTAATAAGAAAAAATTACTTTTTAAATTTTACATGGATATTCTAAAGACTACAAACCTCAAGAATTCAATATTTAAACTTTCTATATAGTTTTGATACACAAATTAAACTAAAAGACACATGATTATAAATTATAGACCATCCACTACTATTGACACACTACGAGATTTAATCCCTTGGCTAATAAATTACAAATAATCTTATTCTAAAGTCCGTGGCTTTTGTAATTCAAAAGAAACCACACCTTTTTATTAGAATCCCATGCATATTTACGAGCTTGAGCTGGAAAGATGAGAAAACATTCATTTAGATGTCAATATAGAAGATAACGATCTGCATGGATCTGCAGAACTTGCAACCATGAAATATTAATTGAAGCTTGATCCAAATAACAACTACTCTATAATGACAAACTCAAATCAAATGCATGAAACCAAATTATCTCTCCTTCACGTTTTTCCAGCACACAACTCATGACTATGTAAAAACCATGGTTTTGATTCCCAGCAAAGAAAATTTGAAGGTGGTTTTAATGTGACTGTTTTGACAATAGATGCAGCGAAGACACCGTAGAACCAAATCTGATCAAACTCGATGGATGCAATTCGGTGTTGAATTCTGCAGGATGATGCTCATCATATATTGGAAAACTCATAGCTCGATGTGTATTTGGATCTTCTTGAACACTAATATTTGAAAGTGATGGCAGCGAATACCAAATCAAGGGAGCTTATGAAACCTTTGACTGATTTGTCTCCCTACATGGTAGAATGCAAGATGTCAGGTGTTATTTTAATGTAGCATTGATATCTCGAGTGCAAATAATGTGATACGGTCGCCGATGTAGAGGGATTTGTAATTGATTTGTTAGCTAGAGAATGCACTGTACGATGATGAATTGGTAATTTTTTTACGTCCTTCAGATCTATAACTAATGCGTGAAAAACATGAATGGTGTCTAGATCAATGAAGTGAGGTATGTCCACACATCCACTTGGTTATCCATGCATCTATTCAACATGGTTGAAGATGTCTACTGCTGGAAGATCTCTATCAAGAGGGGCGACCATGAATTTTATAATGCCCCTGAGAAAATATTTTTCCTTATTCCATCACAGGCGCTGAGAAAATAATGGAACTATCAAAGCATGATTTTATTTAAAGACTCTCATAACTTGGACCGTAACCTCGCTCTGATACCAAATGAAGGGCCCTCTCAACTTCTGAATCAAGAAAATATACAAGGAGAACAGAGCTGAACACAAGAAATAATAAATAATAATAATATACTTCTATTATGTATCTTTCACACAATACAATAGCCTAATATATAGGCTGGAGTTTCCCTATAATATAGGAAACTAACTCAACTACAAAATCTCAACCAAGCCTAATTATGTGGGGTGAGAATAACTCACGTAACCCACACATAACAATAAATATAATAATATATTGTTGAAACAATATATTATAATAACTCTAACAATAATCTCTCAACCATAATAATTACACATGTAATTATTATTGACACACATAAATATGTGAAGCGCTATAATATTCCTAACAGATTGCTTCTAGAAAAGATGACCATAGATGGAGATAAAGGAAGATACAGTATAATGCGAGGTAAGTGGAGGTCGTGAAGACTACCAATGGAAGGGGGGTAGTGATGAGGTACTCAGGCATATGGAAGTGCGTTGAAGAGAAGTCTATGGCAAGAAGGTAGGAATGCATGCTAGAAGGTTATAGCTGGGTCACAAAGATGTATCGCATAGTAAATTAAGAAATTGGTCAATAAATAAGAAATTGGTAAGTGGAGGAACAATAAATGCACTAAATTTTGAAAATCTATATAAGGATGGGATGCAAGTTCATTTTATTACCATTGTAATCTCAATAATTTGAAATATAAGTGCGACGGAGCTGCAAAATGAGTATTCAGGTGCACAAAGTGTGAAATAAGGCGTGACGAGGAGTATTTGAAGACAGAAGATTACAAGTTACAGATGACACTAAAGAAAGCACCTGCCGCAGGAGCTAAGGGAAAGAATAAATTGGAAGGTAGAGGTTGACAATTACTCCTGAGAGTAATTTCTCAGAAATGCAATACCCATGGAAGGTGTAATAGTGGGACAAGAATGGGAGTCTCAAATGAGGAAGACATCAAAGAACATTGGTTCTTCATATTCTAATCCTTCTTCCTCTATATTATCTTGTATGACACAACATTATAAATTGATCACCCCTAATCCTCGATCATCTGTCTAAGGCATGAAGACTATCAAAATATACTTACTTCACAATAATACAAAACTATTTGGAATGTTTTTGTATCTCCTTTAAATTTATTTTTAATGTTCAAAATTACAATCATTATCTATTTTTTGAGTTAAAGTTTAGTTTCTATCAAATACCTTAGCCACACTCTATTTTGAAGGTTTCATCATGGACTGTGCCAACACCAAGGAATCTAAAAGTCCCTTTGAGTGAAGAGAGAATGTTTGTATATAATTTAGTACATGTATTTTCTCTAAGCATGATATATTCAATTACAAACATAAAGTAGGAAAATGTAGACACTTAAATTTTATAGCAGTATCCATTAACAATTCAATGTTTTACCTTTTATCATTTCTACGACAAATGCTCACATTCAAAATATAATATTCTCATTTATCTAACCATTTTAAAACTTTATTATCTTCACACTATGATTTTCTGGATCATTTATGGAAATATTAATCAATAAAAAAATTCAAATGCCATATTTTCACGACACAAATTTCCATTTTTTATGTTTTATTTATTATCCTAAACTATATAGCAGGGTTAGGATATATGGTCTATTATTGGGTGACTATTTTGTTTTTATTTATTATCCTAAACTATATAGTCACACCCATTCATTATCATCAACTTTTTTTTAATTATAAATAATTCTTTGGGACATTTCATCTTCCTATGGTTGGCCTTATTGAAATGTCTCACCTATGAAATTTCATATAAACAAGTCATTATCATGTTTATAAATTATTGGAACATAATGATTAAGTGGCCTGGCCAACCCTTAATAGTATATGGGTCCATCACTAATATATAGGTTAATATTTAATAATATGAAATATTTATACGCTTTCTATTATTAAATATGTGAACCTAGGTATATATTATAGGTTAAATACTTAATATCATGAAATTATTATATTTCTAATATTAAATATTATAAAACTTGGTGTATGTGTCAACTATTTAGGTTGAAAAGGTGGGTCATGAGACATACCCGATCACCTTATATAAAAAAGGACTTTGTTAAAATAAGCTCACTCATATTTTTGAGTCAACTAACCCCATTTTCTCCCTTTTGTGATTCAATCCAGTGATTTTTGATCATATTTTGAGCCACTTACCTGAAAACCTTCATCTTAGGAAATTTGTTCCCCTTTCTGAAAATGTATATATTTTGAGCAAGTTTCCTGAAAAACATCTATCAAATAGGAAATTTCTTCCCCTTTCCGAAAATGTAAATAAGTCCTTCTATATTTTTTCAAGTTACGGGCCGACGGGCTTGGGGAAGATTTTTTGGCAATGGGAAAATTGCAGGCCGGCGGGGTGGGGCAGGGAGATACATTTGCATTTTTGCACTTTTCGAAAAATGCACAAGTGGAAAATGTGGGCTGGCTGGCCTGGGGTGATTTATTTTGCTAAGAGGTTTTGTGCAAGGCCGCAGAGGTAATTTTTCCCAAGTATAAATGCGAGCTGATGGGTCTGTAGGGCATTTTAAGGAGGACAACTTTTTAGAAAATGGCGTAGTTTTCAAGTGCGGGGGCCATGAGCCCATGGGGGCTATTTTTTCCAAGAGTGGAGTCCAAAATAGGTCATCCTAATGAATGCTAGATCGCCAACGTGGCTAGGAGTAAATGTAGAATAATTTTTAAGGTCGGACTGACCGTAGAATCAGCCAAATAGAACAAGGCGACAAAAGCTTCCACGCATCCAATCGATGCTCCTTCAAATGAAGAATTGACAGGTTCAAACATGTGAAATAGAACAAGGTCAGCGGAAGCCTCCATGTGGACACTTCTTCAAGTCAGGGGGCAGAAACATGTGATCAAGTCACCACATGGTATTAGGAGAAGGAAAAATGGGCCACAATAGGCTAAGTATGGAAGGGCCATCGGAAGCTTCCATTTGTCTCATCAGAGTAACTTCAAAGGCGCAGTACACAAAGTGGAGACTCAAACATGAACCATCCCACCATATAGTCAGGGACTAAGAAAGGGATAGGATCAAATTGACTAAGTACAAAAGGTAAGTGGAATCCTCCACATGCCTCATAAGTGTAATTTCAAAAAGAAAATCCTGAGGTAGTCCTCAAATGAGTGCATGCTCGCCATGTGTCGAGAGCCCCAAAAGGCATAATCTTCCGTTGAAAACTATATAAACAGGGTTGAGCCAGCAAAGGTGCCACATGCCTCAATGGTGAAAATTCATTGCAAAAGGCTAGCCCCAAACAAGTGTAAGCCCTCCAATGTCCTAGCTCCAAAAAAAGGAACATCAGTCGTGGAAAAGGCCAAGCTCAGGACAGGCCTACGGAGTGTAGGCCCTTAATGTGTCCCTAGCTCTAAAAAAAGGAACATACCTAAAAGGCAAGCTCAGAAAAATCTGCGAGGCCTCCAGTGTCACATTTATGTAACTTCAAAAGAAAAATGGTAGTTTCCTACTTGATGAGCCTCCACATGTCCTAAGGTCATACATATGGCCCTGCCAAACAAAAGGAAATAGAAAGGCTACCGAAAATCTTCCACGTGTCTCATCGGCACAACTGTCAAGAGTGTAGAGGATGGGGTGAAAAACCTTGAGATGTGACCTACTGTGCATGATGCCATGTGGATATGCACGTGAATAGAATCAAGACCCAAAGTACCTTCAAGTGGCCATATCTTTTGATCAAAAAGGCATTGCTACAAAATCAAGCAGGAGGGGACATTTTAGATAGCTCTTGACAGCTGCTACCCACCTGCCACCATTAATGTCTCGACCCTCCATTTTCGATGGCATCAAGTCTTCTTACATTGTCACCATGATGAAGAATGGGTTTCCTCTCTTTCTCAGTAAGGAAAAACGATGGGGGCATGGGCAACAGCCCAGGAATCATCAAGGAGAGTTCTGGTGTTGCAATAGGACTAATCATTGTGGTAGGGGAATTCAATTCCCCTTGAGGGGCAATTAGAACAGGGTTGATTTTTGCCACCTTTCTCTCTCTTATTCTTCCTATATATTGTATAAGAGGGACAATTTCAAAGGGTTGGACATTCTTGCTTTGCTGCCCTCCCTTTTTATTTTCTTTGCCAAAGAATTTGTGGAGCCCTAAACCCCTCCATCCAAATTGTAAAGCAATTTCTACCTCTTGGCTATTGTAATGTACTGTATCAATTCTTGGAGCAATAGAATAAGTCCGTGGATGATTTCAACCCTCTCTTATGTTTTATTTCTTCTTTCCTCATCCCTCATTTGAAATAATCTTGGTCATAGTGTGCATGGATATTGTTTCACATTTTAATGGTTTGTGTTTAAAGGTAATGCAGATGTTCAACATTCCTTTGGTGCATCACCTCTATTAGATTAAGTTGTAATCATTTCATCCCCTTTAAATCTTTCTCCTCAGTAAATTAGAATAGGATTTAAGATAGAATAGGATTTAGGATAAACCCTCTGTAAACTAAACGTGTGCACCTGAACAAAGGAATAGGAGCCAACCTTCATCTGGAGAGCTCTCTCGACTTATAAATTCCCACAATTTGAGAGATGTTCCATGTTATGCATTCACACTGAAGGATCTTAACCCATCAAGGTTACTAATTTGGGTCGGGTGACATTGTGATTCTGCATACAACAAGGACTTTATGTCCTCATTTGATATATTCAAGGAAATATATCAAAGGTGTGTAAATCAAGTGATTTTGTTTTACCCTTGGTAAATAGGGTTTTAAAGGAGGAGGTGATCTTACTGGATGTAAAATAAGTTCTTTGAAATAAAATGTTATTTTCAAAGTGGTTTTTACCCTATTGGGGTTTTCCACTACAAATAATGTGTCACATGTGTTATTTATTTCCTGTAAGTATTGATTAAATATTTATTGTAACATTATTAATATGTAAGTTGTTTAAATCAATTAGAATCCTCAAATTCTAACATGGTAACAGAGAGAGGTAAATTAAATAAATTAAGATCAAATGTTTATGTATTTTATGTTATTTAATTTGTACAGTTTTTTTTCAACCATCCCGAAAGGATATTTAAAATAATTAAAGCGCCCCTTCTTTCCATTGAGTTTGGAAAGGCATGACTTCTGTGAAAACCTTTGTATAGGTAAGGGTAAAATATTTGAAGTGTTTTTTTCTATAGTTTTAATATGTACAGGTAAAAAAGATATTCAAAATAAAAACACAGTTAAATACATAAAAAGGAGAAAAGTAGTCCATAGAAATAGGATTTTCAATTTATTTCATTGGTAGGGTGAAAGTAATTCTCCCCTCTATAAATCTCCAAGTTAATTTGTATTTTTTTTCATGTGGAGATCATGCCTCTTGGTAAAATTCATTTACTATTATAACCTTATTGTGTTTTCAAAAGTATCTATGTGTGTCCTTTGGAATCTTTTAATAAGATTCGATTTGAAAAACTATAGTTTATAGTTAATCTATAACTATATCCTATATAATTTGAAAATTATATTATTATTTTTTGAAATAAAAATAAATGGGTTTAGAATAAGGTTTATAAATAATTTATATAAACATCATATTTGTGTATTTGATATCCGCAGTTTTCATAAAAAAAATTATATATTAAAAGTGGCTAAACCATATTAAAATTACATGGGATTGGGGGAAGAGTCAATGAACCATATTCTAATGTTTAAGTCATGAATCATATGTAAACTTAACTTATAAATATAGACATATATAGTTTTAAAATGAAGAAATGAACCTAAACTTGAATCATATTTCATTGCATTATATATTTCTATATAAATTTAAACCGCTTTGTGTAGAATACTTTAATTTTATTAGATTTATTTGTCAATATTTGTTTTAAATAAAAACCTAAGTGCTTACCTTTTTTTGGGAAGGGGGGGCCATGTTTATTGCTTGGCGTGAAATCTTAATACTTATTAAATAAAACCTAACATGTGTCCCTAACCATTTATATTATCCATGTAAGGGGACGAAGCCCCATTCATTTTCTATCTGTATGGTTTATAAAAACTTTCATATTTTTATGATCTCCATATAAAGAGTGGGAGTGAAGAATAAAATGAGATAATATCTCAGGTTTAAATGTAAATTCTCATTATAAATGGACATTTTTTTCCCAATTATAAGCTTTTTAATTAGTGGCCCACGTGAAGTGTGGTAAATATTTATTAAAATATTTGTAGTTATAGCCACATAAAAGTTTTAGGAAGTTTTTAGCTTTAAGGAGTTATATAAAATATTTTGGGAATATTTCCTTAGTTTTAAATGTGTGCAGAGTAAAATTAAGAGTAAATGAAGGGAAGAGAAAAGGTTCATAAAAATAGGGATTTCAATTTTTTTTATTGGTTGGGTGAAATTACTTGTCCCCTCTGTAAAATATGTGCAGGTTAATCTATACTCTCATAAATCTACTTACACTTGGTAAATTTCTTTTAACCTGGTATATGTCCTTTAAACCCCTTTAATGAGATGTTATGATGTTTTTTATAAGTAAAAATATACTATAATTTATAATTTTTATGAACTATATGTTTTTTTTATTTACATTCTATAAACTATAAGTACCTTTTTTTAAAAAGTGTATATATTTTTACATTATAAATTATAATATGGTTTTATAATGCGTGTTAAAATATAACCTCTCTAATATTATACAAAAGATCTGAAATTAATAAATTTCACATTGAATTGATGATACTACACCAAGTTTTGGATGTTACATTAAATTTGAAGGGAAATGAATGTCATGGTAGACCAAACTGATTAGACAAGAGTGACAGTTATTTAGACGTCAAATTTAAGCTCTATTTTCCAGGAAACAACATTATCAGTTAAAATTGACAGTTCATATGACTGTCATTTGACTTCAAGAAATAAGTTTCATCTACAATGGTTAACGACATCAAGATTTACTCTGGGATATTTTAGCTAATTAATTTAGTCTCCAAAAATTTATACAGTTGATGCAAAGTCTTAGGGAATCTCTTCTTCATGGCATGGATCTTATGGTCATCCCAAAAGTCATGTTTTGTATAAATCTGGCCCTATTCCATTAAGATTGTCCACTATATTACCCATTGATTAATTTGATCATGGGAGGTTATTTATTATGTCTTGTAATCACCCAAATTAGCTTATGAATAGTTTCTTTAATCTATAAAATTTAGATCTAGGTCTATCAAAAGTGTGTTTTTAGTATCGATAAATATTTATACTGGAATCTGTTGTTTTATATTACAATGGGATGCACTCCAACTCTTGATCTTACGATCAAGTGAAACCACAAATGTTATAATGTTATAGGAAACTTTGGAGGATTATTTCTGGATATGAGGTTGCTCCCATAGGTCATCAAGTTATTACATTCTTACAACAAATACAGGAAGGCTCTTTTTATGATTCTACAATATGAACTGAGTACCTTCTACACATTGGTAATATCAAACATCTGAAAGAGGTATGGACAAAACTAGAATCCATACATGAAGGATACTTGGTATATCAAGGATAGTAATGAGAGTACAAGGTAGCTGCAAAGAAATGGTCTGTATTTTTTGATGATTTATCTTCTGCATCTTGTTTTATATCTCAAATTTTGAATAATTGAAAACTATGGCTGAAAGGTTAGGACATGTTAATTATCGAAGCTTATATGAAATGTCTAGATATAACCTAGTGAAAGATCTTAATGTGTTGATCTTCTTATCTTAAAGTTACTTCATTAAATACTTCTCTAATGATGGTTTTATTCTGATTTAGTAAATGGCCTCATGATGAATGTTTTGGTGCTATAGATGTTTACCAAACTCTTAGACTTCCTATCATAAGAAATAAAATATCTCAATCTATGTTAGAAATCTCAAATCCTATTAACCTTATAGGAAAATGATATAAACCATCATTATGTACCATTTGCATTAATTACTTGTATGAACCTAAGATATGTAATAGTATTGATAGGGTCATTAGATGGATATAAAAAGTAAAATATAATATCTGATGATAGTATTAACAAACATAAAACATGACTTATTGAAAGGTTTCATTCAGATAACCTGGTATTGATTACATTAGACATGTCCTTTGTAGCTATAATGGTACCATTAGGGCATATTTGCAATTTATCCTCAATTTGGGTGGGTAAATCCACCAAATGGATAAGAATCAATGTTTAGTTTTGTATGATTTCACATAAGAAATTTAAATTTTTCATAAAGGATTTGAAGAAACTTGGTAAAGAAAACTATCTTTTGTAAGTTGAGAAATCATTGTTGGTTTAAAAAAAGTTCTTATAGCGTGGTATGCAAAATAAGTGTAGTTCTTTGAACTCAGTTAGGTTTTGTTAAATGTGTACTTCTAACAATGATATTTTGATTAACACAATAATGCTTAAGAGTGTTATCAGTGTGTATATATGTTGATGATTTTCTTATGTCTATGTGACAATTGCTAATTTAATTCATAGGATTAAAGGTAAATTTGTTTTATTAGCTTTGAAATGAATGAGTTTGGTCTCTTCATCATGTTATTTGATGACTTTATTTCATTTCTATTTTTATTTCCTTAAAACTCAATATGCAACCATTGTATTGAAAAAGTTTGCTACATGATTTATTATAAACCATTTTCTACTTCAATGAAAGTTGGAATAAATGCTTGATCCTAAATTTTCATAGAAGGAATAATGGATAATCCTATTTTAATACTGTTAGTTGATAGTTCGATTTATATAACTATAACTAGATCTAATATTTGACATCTATATATTGTAGGAGTTACGTTCAAGGTTTATACATGAACCTTTTTTAGAGATCATTGTCAGAATCTTGCAAAAAAGATCTATAGATATTTGAAAGGATCAATCCCTTATGGGTTTCATTATACTAAGAATGAAAATGCCTAATCCTAGGCTACGGAAATAGACCTATCAAGTAGGTATCACTATAAGTGAATTCCTAGAAAGCCATGTAGAAATCTTGGACATGATTATGTGGATCACTTTACTTTTACATTTTTTGAATTTGGGGACATCAAATTTTTTTGGAAATGGTTGTATGCAACATTTTGCCTTATCAAAGGGGTAATGATACAGTTCTTTGTATAAGTATTTTGTATTGTGTCCAACAACATTGCTCTCTTATGGAGTAGTAAGCGTACTCTTCATTTTATTACAAATCTTGTCGAACGATTTGTTCCTTTGTGGGTGATAGTGTGTCTATTCACTTTGAATCAACCTTAAACATAAATTGTGTCATCATATCGAAAATATGTGAGATGTCCAAACTCACTTGATTTTTTTGTAAGTCTATCTTTATCTGAACAATCTTACTGTTGATAGAGCCTAAGTTTTCTAGTTTTTGACATGAGTTTTAGTATCTATCGTTGAATGATCTCTTCATTCAACTATAGGGATTATCTTCATCATCAAATATAGGAGGTGGTGAGTGTTGTAAATATCTCCCCCCCCAAGGGTGTAGATATAGACAAACAGAAGAATATGGAAATCAAAGGAACTCAACACCAGAGTTTCGACACGAAGAAATTTTTGACCCAAGGCGCAGGTAAGAGGCGCATGACAGAAGGTGTGGACACGAAAATGGATGCGCCCATCGCGCAGGTACAGAGAAGTGTCGACATGGCAGAAATGTCGCGCCTTGGCGCATGTAAAGGGCGCATGACACAAAATGTCGACATGACAAAATTCACACCTTGGCACACTTAAAGAGTATGTCGAAACATGAATATGGATGTGCCAAGGCACACCTTTAGGAGGTGCAACATTCTGAATGCTGGCAGGAAGCAGACCCTAACGCCAGATATTCAGATGGCCATAACTTTTCATAGGGAGCTCATATTCATGCAAGGTTGGACTTTTTGGAAAGCTTACGAGGTACTCAGTCCAACTATGACTGAATATATTTAATTGGGTGGGAACAAGTTCTTAAAAATACAAAATAAAGTTTGCCACTTTTTGGGTTTGCTAGGGTTCTCACCTACCACCATAATGAGATGAATTAAATGCAACCTAGAGGTGGTTGGGGTAGATTTGGAATTCTTCTCTCTTTTCTCTCTCATTCTTCCTATAAATTGTAAGGAGGGGCTTCTTTCTAAAGGTTGGACATTCTTTGTTTTTCCCCTCCCTTCTTCTCTTTGGCAGGTGAATTTGTGGAGTTCAAACCTCTCATTTAAAACTGTAATGCAACTTTGCCTCTTGGCATTTTGTAGTGTATTGTATCAATCTTTGGAGAAAATAATGCATGTCTGTGGATGATTCTCAACCCTCTCTGTGTTCATTTGCATCCTCTTGATCTTTCACTGCAAATTTGGTTATTTGTGCATGATCTTGCATTACATTTTAATGGTTTGTGTTTATTGGCAAGACAGGTGTTCTTCATTCCTCGGTGCATCACCTTTGTAGTTTAGGTTTTATTTTATGCATTTTATTACCCTGTCTCCTTGGCAAGTTAGATTAGGTTTTTAGTAAACCCTCTACATTTTTTTTCGTGTGCATCTGAACAGAGGAATAGGAACTGGCCTTCATCCAGAGAGCTTTTCCGATTTTGCAAGGTCCCACACTTGGGAAAAGCTCCATGTTATGCAATCGCACTAAGAGTCTCAACCCATCGAGTTGCAGACATTCCCAGGGGTGCTGTGATTCGCCATCAATAGTTTTGGCATGCCCGGTGGGACCAAGAGGTCATTCCACAAGATTTGAAGGAATTTTCAAGAAATTTGGACTTAAAAATTACAGGTTTTACAATTTCAGATTTTTCACCTTCTAGGATGAACTTTGAAATCAATTTTCAAGGGCTTAACTTGCTCAAAACAAGTCAAAATTTCACCAGTTGATAGATCAGGGGATAATATTCAAAAGGGTATTCTTAGATTTTTGAGATTTTGACTTTCAAAATTTCATGGTTTTTTGTATTTCAGGTTTTCCCAGGATTTCAGTCCCAAGTTCTGGCATTTTTCAGGTTTTATAAGTTGTTGACATGTCAGTTTCACCTGTACCTTTCGGGGGTTAGTAGCCACACAACAAACCCGATAACCAAATCTGAAGAACTGTATCTTTTGGGTCCTTCAAAATTTTTATTTTTTAATATTGTCAAGGTTTGGTGTGTAACTTGGAAAAATCTAGCCTTTTGAGGCTCATTCTCTAACACATCTGGCGACTCCGAAGGGATAGAATTCAGTGGTATAGCAACACAAGTTGCCCAGGCACATGAGAAGAATTCGAACCAGGTCTGATACTTGAGAAGAGGGGATATTTGTCCACTTGCAACTATCACCAGGCAGAGGAAGGAGAGGAAGAAGACCACAAAGATCACCATCTCCACCTAACAGGACTTTATCAACCCCTCCACCTGGTAGACCTTTTCATCACAATCAACAAGGGTTCTTAGGCCAATCAGAATGGCACAACCACTGAATCCCTTTTGTCAACTTCACTGGTAGCAGCCCACTTGCCCTCAATGCACAGAATCCAGTTCCAATTGCAGCATTGAAGAACATTCCATTTTTCACTAGAGAAAATCATACCACTCCTAGTGATCATGTCAAAGACATTGCTAACGTCTGTGCAATCCATGAGATAAATGAAATGGATGTGGCTGTCAAATTGCTGGCATCTTCATTCAAAGGGAAGGCATTACAATGGTTTAGGAGCCTTGGAGCCAGTTCTATCACAAATTGGAATCAATTATGCATAGTTCTCCATGAGTAGTTTGGAGAAAAGGGAGACAATTTGTCTCTACTAGAACAATTGACAACTATCAAGAGAGCTCCCAATGAGCAGCTGACTGACTTCAACTTCAGATTTCAAAGGTCTTGGGATAGGATTCCAATGGCCGTTAGGCCAACAGCTGAAGGTGCTTTTCTATACTATCTTAAGGCTTTGAATTCTGATATTTCTATGTTAATTCAATCTATGGGAGGCACAACCTTACTTGCTGCTTATAGCATTTCCATTAGGGCTGAAAATTGTCTTATTCAAGCTGGTAAGCTGGCTCCTAGGCCTCCCATGCCCTTGTATCCAAACTTAGAAAATCCAAGCACTAGTCAAACACCCACTTTGGCTCCTATTCCCACTCCTAGAAATCAAAGTTCAAATGAAACTTCTACTTCATCCTCTAGTGCTTCAAATGAACTCCAAGAGGTTATGAAACAATTGCAAAACCTTGGAAATGAGCTGGTGACTATCAAAAGGCAGCAAGCTCAAAGCGCTAGACCGTATCAGCCTCAAGCACAATACCAGGATAGGCCCCCATACCAACAAAATAGACCACTAACTCAGGCTGCAAATCAAAATCAAAGCCAAGAAAGGCCTCCCGCCAATAGACCATTTCAGCCCTATAACCCCAATTTTACATCTGCTTCTAAAGCATTAGTGCTAGTGAAAAACAACATAGCTCAAGAGTATGATTGGTGTTTCCCATGCAATGAACCTCACAACCAATCTATGTGCTTCAATGGTGCTTTGAACCAAGCCTTGATGGTGACAACTACTGGCGTAGAGGGTGAAGTGAGTCAAGAAACAAATCAGTAACAAGGGACATCTCAGCAAAACACAGCTCCAAATGATACCGCACTTGTGAATTGGCAAGCTGAGGATTTTTGTGGCATGAATCAAACAATTTCTCAGAGTGTATCAACTAACACAAGATCAAAGAAGAGGAATATTGGTGAAGGGAAGCCATTAGCTCCAAGTGATCTACAACCTTCCATCACTCCACAAGGTGTTGGTAAGCAAAATACAGTTCCAAACATACAAGGACAACCCAAACCACCTTCTAAACCAACTCAAATGCCAGTTGTTTCTGCCCATGCGCAAGAAAGGAATGTGCAGGCTAAAGGAAAACAAAGAGATATTTCATCCCCATTTAGCATCATTGATCAAATGAAGAAGACAAATGTGAATATATCAATGTGGGAATCTTTATCCATCCCAGGCCAAAGAGATCTTCTACAAGCTGCCATGAAGAATTGGTCAACTTCGAACCAGCAGGCCCATATGCAAGAGAAGGTCCTCACAAATGCTGCTTAGCCTAAAGGGAATCATGGAGGACAACAAGGTAAAGTTTTGAAACCCCCTCCATTCTACGTTTCATTAATCATTGGGGATAAACTAGTACACAATTGCATGATTGATTCTAGGGCAAGTAGTTCTGTCATGCCCAAGCAAATAGCTGATCAGCTGGGTCTCCAATATGAAGTCATATCAAAGGGGTAGTGCAATTGGATGGGACAACAGTAGAACACCGTGGGAGTGATTAAAGGTTTGAATCTTACCTTGCATGCATGCCCCAAATGTTACCGTTTTGCAAGATGTGTCAGTGATAGATTTGCCACCACTCTTTGCCCTATGCTTATCAAGGGATTTCATAGCCAAATTGGAGGCTACTTATCTGCTGATTGGTCACACATGTTGTTCGGAACAAGATATGGTACTAAGGCTACAATCAGATCTGAACCAATTGCAAACTTTCACATTGAGCCTCATACTCCAAGCCAAATCAATGCCAACTGTTCAACATTTGATCAAGAAGATTATCCAAGCACAGATGAAGCTGACACCAAAGTTGGAAGCATTCCAGATTTGACTCTTGATGAATGGGCAAGCAAGGTACATGCTTTTGATCCCTACCAAGAAGTAGAAGAATCTGAGCTAGGAGTCTATTGCATACATGAAGAAAACCAGTCTATTCCTAGCATCACCAAACAAGACCATAAGGATGACAATGAGGTATGGCAGTTATTTTTTGATGGATCAAGGAGTAGGCAAGGTGCAGGAGGAGGAGCTATGTTTGTTTCACCTCAAGGCATCAACTATTATTCAGCTTTCCTTTTCCAATTTTCTTGTTCAAATAACATAACTGAATATGAGGCCTTGATTCACAGACTTCATTGGGCCACGGAAAAAGGGCATAAAGAACTTGCAGGTTTTCAAGAGATAGTGAGCTAATCGTCAATCAAGTCAAGGGACAACATGCTACAAAGAACTGAACTGCTGAGGAATTACAAGAACAGGGTATGGGACCTCACTGAGGATTTTGAAGCTTTCAACGTCGTGTCCATACCAAGGAAGAAAAATGAAGCCATGGATAGGCTCGCAACAGTTGGGGCAATGTGTGATGTGGTTGACAACATCAAAAGGGAAAAAACGCAACCACATATCCATGTGATTGTGAGGCCAGCAGTGCCAGATAATAACACAAGCTGGCAGGTGTTTGAGAATGATCAACATATCATCAATTTCTTATAAGAAGAGGCTAAGTTCTCAGCTAGGAATCAAGATAGATTGGAGCAGCAGTATGGGGATCAAGTAGTGCAGCTGCGAACAAACAAGCTTCCGAAGGGTTTAGTAACATTGGAGTCTATCTTCAACCCTAACGACCAGTTCCGTAAGGAAAAGGCTAACATAAAGGTCAAGAGAGAAGATTCAGAGCCAATTCTAGTTGGGGAAGACAAAACACTTCAAATTGGTAAAGTGGCCACTGAGCAGTAGAAATCAGACTTCGTACAGCTTTGCCAAGAATTTCCAGATGTCTTCGCATGGAGCTATGAAGACTTGAGAGGATTCAACCCGAAATTAGCACAACATACCATAGAATTAGATCCAGATGCTAAGCCCATCAGGCAGAAGCAGAGACCAGTCAACCCTCACATTGAGCCTCTAATGAAGAAAGAGTTAAACAAGCTAATAGAGGCAGGCATTATATTCCCGATCAAGCACTCAAGTTGGGTTACAAACTTGGTTCCGGTCAGGAAGAAGAGTGGAGAAATCAGGTTGTGTGTGGACTTCCAAGACCTCAATAGGGCATCTCTCAAAGACCATTATCCACTTCCTTCAATGGAACAAATATTCCAAGTAGTATCCGGTTTGGAGAGATTCTCTCTCCTAGATGGCTACTCATGGTATAATCATGTAATGATGAAAGAGGGATGACCAGTTCAAGACAGCTTTCACCACCAAATGGGGAACTTATGCCTACAAGAAGATGCCATTTGGGCTATCAAATGCTGGAGCCGCTTTCCAAAGGGCAATGGATATAGCATTCAACGGGTTGATCAATAAAATAGTTTTGATATATCTTGACGACATCATTGTATTCTCCAAAAATGTAGCAGATCACCTCTTTCATGTGAGGCAGGTATTTCAGAGGTGTAGAAGATTTGGGGTATCATTGAATCCCAAAAAATGTATATTCTTGGCTCATGAAGGAAAGCTTCTAGGCCATATTGTGTCGAAGGAGGGGTTAACGATCGACCCAGAGAGAGTGGAAGCAATTCGAGCATTGCCATTGCCAAGTCACAAGAAGGCTCTTCAAAGCTTCTTAAGAAGGATCAATTTTGTCCGCAGGTTTGTTCCAAACTTTGCAGCTCTCGTAAAGCCAATAACGTTGATGTTGAAGAAGAGCATGGCATTTAAGTGGACAGCTGAAGGCAAGGAAAGTTTTGAGGCAATAAAAGAGGCTATATCTTAAGCTCCCACTCTCGTCAATCCAGACTTCTCCAAGGACTTCATGCTATATGCCTTCGGGGGTGGAGACACAATTTCTACAATCCTGGTACAACACAACAAAGAGGGATTAGAACAACCAGTTGCTTTCTTCAATCAAAGCTTGGAGGAATACGAAACTAGGTACTCTTTTATCGAAAAGCATGTCTTTTCAGTGATTAGGAGCTTAAAGAAATTCAAACACCTGGTCTCAAACAATAAGATCCAATTATTGGTCTCTCATGCGGGAGTCAAGGACTTCCTTCTAAATAAGGATCTGAATGAGAAACGTGTAAGATGGATCACTCGTGTCATGGAATATGACATCGAAATTAAGGTCACTAAGCTAGTACGTGGAAAAGGACTGCGAACAACTAGCTTTGAGTCAGAAAGTTGAAACAAGTGATGAAAAAGAGACTGCCTTGGTACTGCAGGATGGTCAAGAACAAGAAAATGATAATGTGCCCGCTCTTGTTTAGACTCAGAATATGATACACTTCCTACGGGCAGGCCTATGCCCTCCAGAATTGAGCAAAGTAAAAAGGAGATGCTTCAGATTACAAACCATTCTATATGTGCTTGTTGATGGTGTTTTGTTTAAAAAAGACATCAATGGAGTTCTATTGAGGTGCTTTGGGACAGGTCAAATTGAGAGGGTGTTACGAGATTTTCACGATGGAGATTCTGGAGGACATTTCACCCCCATGAGTAACAGCTCTCAAGATAATGAAGGAAGGGTTTTATTGTCCTACAGTGTTTAATGACTGCTATACATGGATAAGAAAGTGCAAGAAATGTGCACTCTTCACAGGAAAGGAAAGACTAGCAGCGCTTCCATTGCACCCAATTTTGGTTGACCAACCATTTATGCAATGGGGATTGGATTTTCATTGGGGTCATAAATCCTAACTCAAGCCAAGGCCACAAGTGGATTCTCACGGCAACAGACTATTTCACCAAGTGGACCAAAGCAGTAGCGCTCAAAGAGGCAAATGAGTCTAACATACTAGACTTTTATGAAGGGATAGTGACCAGGTTCGGTGTGCCGGCCACTATCATATCAGACAATGCATTGGCGTTCATAGGTTACAAGATTACAGAATGGGCTATCAAGAATGGAATATATTTGAGCACCTCTTCAAATTATTACCCGCAGGGCAATGGACAGGTAGAGTCTACGAACAAGAATTTGCTAAGAATCATCAGAAGGACTTTGGATGAAAACCAAAGAACATGGCATACCAAGCTAAAATCAGTGTTATGGGCTGAAATAATAACACCAAAGAGATCTATAGGTAATTCTCCCTACAAGTTGGTCTATGGGAAAGAGGCAGTATTGCCTATATCATTAGAATTTCCATCATTGGAGCTCATGAAGCAGTTGGAGTTGTCTGAGTTCGAACCAATGGAGGCCAGGTATGCAGAGTTGATGGAATTAGAAGAAATTAGAGAATATACAGTTCAGGCGATTGAAAAGGATCATGCCTTATTAAAAAGATGGTTTGATAAGAAAGCAAGGAGCAAGGACCTTCCAGGAAGGGGACCTAGTTCTGAAATGGGATGCAGATTGGGCAAAACCAGGAAGGCATTCCAAGTTTTATGCCATTTGGAGTGGCCCCCTACATGGTCACAGGATGTAAAAGTAGGAATGCCTTAAAATTTTATACATTGGATGGAGAGGAGCTTTCGATTCCAGTTAACGGAATCTATCTTAAACATTTCTACTAAAACGAAAAGTTTCAGCCTTGTAAATATTAGCCTAGATTTCAAATTCCTCTAAGTGCGTGTGCACATTGTCTTTTTATAATTAGGTTTCAATTTCCCTAAGTGCTTTGGCACAGGTTTTTTTGCTCCTAGGTTGAATTTTCACAGTTCAGAGTGCTATCGGAGAAGGAGTTGTGGTATCAGGCTCGGGATCAGAGATCAAGTTGGTTTTAGTTATTGCTTATGACTCCATGCCCAATGGATTGCTAAAATGCCACTGATCTTCTACCTAGCAGGCAGGTAACCCCGCTGAGTCACCAAAATTGTTATCCAAAATTCACCCCTCAAGGTAATTTTTATAACAGGCAGCAAATTATTCAGTCCCCGAGCAAGTAAGATTGGTTCAAGGCTCGAAATCATGTTTTTTGGGCCCCCCCTCGGCTTCTCTCTAACTCTCCCATCCAAGAAGAAATCCCAACAAGTTGAAAAAATGGAAAAAAATGTAAAAAATCAGGTTGCAAGATTGTTTTAAACCAGTTCGGGGTCGAACTTAGGTTCGTCGTACCAAGCTTGGGGGCCGAAAAAACAAAGAAAATCAGCTAAGTCAGATGTTTTTGTCCCAGGCGGTCCGTGGGATAGTTGGGACATCGGGACGCGAAGTACACGAAAAGCTGAATCGGCCGAAAGCAAAGGAAAAATTGTCTAAGTCTTTTATTTCGCGTAGTTTGGGACAGCCGGGACAAAAGTGTGTGAGGTACGCGAGGGACACGTGGGACGTGAAAATCCGAAAAGCCGCAAATAGGAACAAGGAAACGCGAACTGGACGATTTGCCGAAAGATAGTCCATTTCGGGCGGTTCGGAGAAATTTGTCCCGAGCAGTCTGCGGGGACAGTTGGGATGTCAGGACGCGAAGGACGTGAAAAGACGAAACAGTCGAAGGAAAAGGAGAAAATTTTTCAAAGGATGTCCCACATCCAGTAATATTATGACACGTGTCCCATGAGGCCGGAAGGTTCAAAGCTCGGAGGAATTTTTCGAAAAATGGGTAAGCGTTTTGCCAAAAAAATTTAAAGACGAAGGTCTGCCCCGCGGGCCCCTGTCAGCGAATGAGACATCGCCACGTGTCCCAGACAGGTGGATGGGCGGGGGCCAATTTGGAAAATTTTCCAAAGTAAAAATGAAGGAAATTTTCCAGAGAAAAGGCCGCGGGAAATTTTGGAGTCTCAAACCCGCACACAATGGGGTTTTGACACGTGTCCAAGCCAAAAAATGTCAAATGCAGCCCACGAAAAAATGAAGCACGATGTGCCCGAGCCAATCAGAACCTGACACGTGTCATCCAAGTGGCGGAGCATGGGGAAAAATTCAAAAAAATTTCCAAAGACCAAAACGGGTGAAAATTTCAAATTTTTGCCCGCCGATCCGATTTTGGCCTGTTTTTTCCCTAAAACTTCATATTGCCATAACTTTCGATCCCGAGCTCAGATTTTCATGTTCTTTATATCAATGGAAATCTGGTGAAATTATCTACAAGGTTTCGGGGTCAATTTTTAATTTTGGTTCATTTTGGAGAGATAAAATCAAGAAACATCTCTGGCACGTGATAATGGCTAGAAATGAGGTTTCAACAACCAGTTTTAATGCAAAAATACAGTTCACCACTTTTTGGGTTTGTTAGGGTTCTTACCTACCACCATTATGATATGAGTTAAGTGCATTTTGGAGGTGGTTGGGGCAGATTTTGAATTATTGTCTTCTCCCTCTCTTCTTCCTCCTATAAATTGTAAGGAGGGGGCTTCTTTCAAAAGGTTGGACATTCTTGTTTTGCCTCTCCCTTCTTCTCTTTGGCAGGCGGATTTGTGGAGTTCAAACCTCCCATTTAAAACTGTAATGCAACTTTTCCTCTTGGCATTTTGTAGTGTATTGTATCAATCTTTGGAGAAAATAAATGCATGTCTGTGGATGATTCTCAACCCTCTCTGTGTTCATTTGCATCTCCCTGATCTCTCACTGCAATTTAGGTTATCTGTGCATGATCTTGCATTGCATTTTAATGGCTTGTGTTTATTGGCAGGACAGTTGTTCTTCATTCCTTGGTGCATCACCTCTATTAGTTTAGGTTTTTTATTTTACGCAACTTCTTACCCTGTCTACTTGGCAAGTTAGATTAGGTTTTTGAATAAACCCTCTGCATTTTTTTTGTGTGCATCTAAACAGAGGAATTGGAACCGGCCTTCATCCGGAGAGCTTTTCCGATTTCGCAAGGTCCCACACTTGGGAAAAGCTCCATGTTATGCAATCGCACTGAGAGTCTCAACCCATCGATTTGTAGACATTCAGGGGTGCTGTGATTCGCCATCAACAACAACATCAGAGGATGAAGCACATTAAAATAGATATACACTTCATTTGTGAGAAGGTGCTAAGCGGTGATATAGATCTCAAGTTCATGCCGACTGAAGTGCAGGTTGCTAATATCTTGACAAAGCCCCTGAGTGTTGTAAAGTTTTGTCACTTTCGAGTAAAAAACTTGGATTGTCAGAGTTACCATTGAGGGGGAGCGTGCATTGTAATGTCACCTTTTAACGGAACTTGGTTTTTGTAAAAGACCTTCGGGCAAGTGTAAAACATACCTTCAGGCAAGTGTAAAAAGATGTTCAGGCATGTATACCTCATCGAATTCTTTTTTAGAAAGAAGTGTAGAAATATTTTAAAGGCGGTCTTCAGTAAACTCTTTAGTGCTATTGATTTTACTGGTAAACATCTAGTACAAGCATATTATTAAGGAGGTCCTTGGTTATAAAAGGCGCATATATGTTTGGGTTCAATAACCTTTATGACAACCTGTGAGAATATGTAAAACTCAAAATCATACTTAGCCACTGATCATGGGATAATATTTGGGATTCTAAATTCTTTTTTACAAAAAGTAACTTGAGTATGATGAAGGTGTTATAATTCCTTTACCCGATATGCTAGCCTAAAACCTTTATGGTTTAAGGATTGTAAATCTTGTAGTGTACTACGGGAAGGTAATCTATTGGCATATGTTATCCCACTTAACATTAAGGGGGAGTGTTGGAACATAATGATTAAGTGGTCTGGCCAACCCTTAATTAATATGGGTCCATCACTATTATAGAGGTTAATATTTAATAATATGAAATATTTATATTTCTATTATTAAATATGCTAACCTAGTTATATACTTTAGGTTAAATATTTAATATCATGAAATGATTATATTTCCAATATTAAATAATATAAACCTAGGTGTATGTGTCAACCGTTTAGGTTGAAAAGGTGGGTTGGGAGACATTCCCGATCGATCACCTTATATAAAAAGGACTTTAGGTCCTCATTTGATATATTCGGGAAATATATCAAAGGTGTGAAAATCAAGTGATTTGAGTTTTACCCTTGGTAAATAGGGTTTTAAAGGAGGAGGTGATCTTACTGGATGTAAAATAAGTTCTCTGAAGTAAAAGGTTATTTTCAAAGTGGTGTTTACCCTATTGGGGTTTTCCACTATAAATACCATGTCACCTATGTTATTTATTTTCTGTAAGTATTTCTTTATTTACTTATGTTATGATGTAATATTTATTTAAATATTTATTGTAACATTATATAATATGTAAATTGATTAAATCTGGATTTATTAGAATCATCAAATTCTAACATGATTTAACACTCAATTGGGAATCTATGTCCCTTGGACTGGGTGGTGGAGCTCCACTTTATTGTAAATGATGATCAGAACGATAAATTGTGGATGAAATTTTTGTAAATTGAGGAGGTCGTTGAACTGATGCTTGGAAATTGTGAATTTCACTCCACTGCACACCCATGAACTGCTGTACAATGAATTAAGTGGAAGATTAATCCAAGTATGTGTAGGGGTTGGATTCAATGAGGTTATGATGCTTTAGACAAGAAGGAAATTAACTCCTGTACAGATAGATCCCCATTGGATTAGACTTAGTAGAACCAATTAGATAAGTTCTCATTCAATTTGTTGTGGAAAGAAACAACATGTTTATTATGCTCACTAGCCAGAGGAAACCATGTGTCATTAAATATTCACACATTCCAATAAAATAAATCAATCCATTTTTCTCTTTCTTGCAGTACACTCCTTAATGCACTAGGTTTGAGATGACATGTTAATAGGATTCAATGGCCTAGAAATAATGAGTGACGGACTGGAAATGGCTCTAGTGATTTATACTATGAACCTATCTCTCAAGGTATTGCTCAATAGATCATCTCTTGATGTACACCAAATTAATTCCTTATGTAACCCAATATACCATTACATTATATAGACCAGGGAACGAATTTGTGTTATCTTGATCGACCTTTCATTTTCCTTCTCCAAATGTGATTCTTGATTTCATGTAAGAGTAGTATGCCAAACAAGGTTCCCTATATATTAGAATTCATGGAGTAAAAACAAAAATAATTGTCTCTACCAAGTATGCCCTTATTAGAGCCACATTGTAAATCAAACAGGACTACATTATGTCACTCTCTATTTATCACATAAAGAATTATCAAAAAGCGGGTTAGAGAAGAGCCCATGATAGAATAGATGATTGAATGAGAAGAAGGGGGATTGGGAATGGATGATTGACTTTAACTCTTTACTTGTTGTCATGAGTGGTGATCTAATGCTAACATAGTCACTATATGCAAAGAATTCAGGATCACCTAAAATTTTACAGCATTAAGAACAAGTCAGATGTGAACACCTGCAAACTGAAAATTTAGACAAAAAAATGTTTGGATAATCATTTATTGAATGGTGAATACTCACCAAACCCTCAAAAAGGTCCATTCCTCAACTTAGACTGAATTGAGAACATTTTTCCATGAAATTTGTGACATCAATATTCTTGAAACTCATCTGTGAAGTAAGTTGAAGTGCATTTTGAACATTGATTCCCCTAGTAGTGATTACCACAATTCCTCCCTGGCCTGCATGTAAGGGTTATACAGTTTAGATACTCATGTCGGTAAAATCATGCTGAGAAACACTATTTCATTGGGCTTACTGCAATGTGACATCTGAGATGTGAACTATGAGATACTTTCAATCAAAAAGATCTTTAGGGTTCTGAATCATTTTTTAGATATATCCACTAGTAAAAAATGGATTATTTCTGGGGGGTTATATAAACTCATTTTGAATTCACACAAATGATCTGAAGTGATGAAGATTTTGAATTCATCTAGGCTATACACTTTATCGTAATTTCCAACTCTCAAATATCATCTAGCACAATCGCACTTGGAGGATAGTTGGCATGTGACGATGCTACCATAAACTAAATATGGGGTTGTCAATGCCTTGTTTAAAGCTTTGGACATCATCGGGAAATCCTCAATAGGAAACTTTACACTTCTAATGATACAATTTACATTATGAATGTGGTATCAAATTAGTTGGACAATGTAGGGGGGCTTGAAAACTAGATCTATTTAGTGGACATACATAAGCTAGTCCTTTTCATCATTATGAAGTAGGCATTGCACACTTTGGAAACCTAAGAGGAATCTTAATTTCAGCATACCCTCAAGTGAAATCATTTACGTTTCGAGTTTGGTCCAAGACTTAGCCTTGGGGTCAACATTTAACTCATAAATACTCCATTTTTTGGAATTCATCCATGGGGGATGGTTGAGAAATGCATGTAAGTTTGATTTTTTGATATTTTTGATATTTTGATAAATTTGAATGGTGTGTAAGCCCTAGTTATGGAAGAAGGTGATAAGTACAATGTTCATTTTGCAAGAGTCATCGTTCCCTCCATTTTGTTGATACATAATGTAGAGATGACAAGTGTGATATACTCAACAACACTTAATTTTTTTAGGGTCATCTACTCTTGAGGTCTCAGATTGAAGTAGTGGTGAGTTAGTGGATATGCAAGTTCTGCTCCATAGGGGAACCCACTTAATGTTTCTCAAGTTAAGGAATTCTTGGCTCAATCCACTTCATGGGTTTGATGAAAATCAATCAAGAACACCCCATGTCTCTTCACACAGTTTTAGGTGATAATATATAATTTAGATATTAAAGAATAGGGAAATACTTACATAGAAAGTGTGCCAAGGGTCTTCATAGATTCAAGGATGTTATGCCTAGGCAAGTGAGTGCACAAAAAGGGTCATGAGGATAATATGATGCATTGTTATGCACAAGATGATGATCTTTGGTTCATGTCATAGTTCAAGTGCCCTAGGGAGTTCAAAACTGAGGCTCTATGTCATGGTCATTTCTGAGAATGGATTGGGGATTTCATTTCATCAGGACTAACAACATGGAATTATGGAGTAGAATTCATGGATATCCATTGCTATGTTGATTGTCATCTCATCATTACTACATTTTAGAGAATTGAGGAGTTCCTATATATTGTTATTCCAAGAGCATGTGTGTGTATTTTGGTGTCAATGGTTATTCCTATGATTGTTAAAATCCAATTACACTTTGAGAAATTGCCCAACCCATTTTAGGATAATATTCATCAGTTCCAATATAAGCTAAAATTGGTGAGATGGTTTCACTTCTTTTGGCTACTTGAAGGGGTAACTAGGATAGTCTTTATGCACTTGGTGAAAATGATGTTCTCCATCCCTATTAAGTCAATATGTCCACAAGGCTTGATTTGTACGATTGTAACATGGATGCAGAGGGGCTTGAAATTTCACGTTTAATTTGTTTTACATCACAGGAATCGTCTTGAAATGGTCCCATAATCATTCGTGTAATTCAAATGGCAGGTAGGAGATAACATTCCTTGGACCCAAAATGTTCTCTGGAATTTCTTGGATGGACCCGATGGAACTTATTTACATAATTCTCAAAGTAATTTCCTTAAATGCATTAAAACATTGACAAAAATTGTATGGAGGGTTTTTGCATGTGATGCAAGGGCTGGGAAATGACCTTTCAGGGTATATTCACATTGTGAAGGAGATGCAAACAATGGTCAACTAAATCCTTTCTAGGGGATAAAATGATAGGTAGGGTAACATTTTATTTAACCATATACATAAAATCCTTGATCTTGTAAGGTGGAGTAGGACGTTTGATCAACCACCTTAATGCATGCCATATCCCTTGCCCAAAACATCTTGAATAATTTTGGATCATTTATCTTGGGGAGTAAGCTTGTCATGAGCATCATATTTGGAATTTTGATGGATCAGTATGATGAAATTATTCACATTTAACTGAGAGAGGTAACTTATACAATGGCAATGGTAGGTGTTATTTTACATTTATTTTTCATTTTAACCCCGCTGAAAATTGAGTCAATCTTACATCAAGAAATTTATGGCTAATGCGTGTAAGAAAATGGTAAATAACATGGGATGAAATTTTCCTAGGGGTTTCATAAAAATTTCATAATTCTCTATATGTCTAAGTAGACCAATGCTTTTACAATTGGGTGAGTAGATATTCATTCCTTGAGATCAAAATAATCTTCCCAGAGCTCCCAGAACACACACTTCTTGAAAACAAGAGAAACACATGATCATAAATAGCGAACACAAAAAACTAGAAGAACTCCAAACACACAATGGAAAGGTTGAAATATGCTCCATGGTTGGAAACTTCCCAAATTTAATTGCCTAAGAGCTTCAGATGTTCATGATGTAATTATCTAATGTGGTGTTGCACCATCTATGAGGAATGTGAGATCATATGTAAAGTATATACACAGAAGGGGGTGATCTTAAAATGTGACTTTGAAACCAAGAATCAAAACATTCCATTTCCTTTGAACTCCCTAAAGAGCTTCCCAAAGTGGGAGAAGGTATCCAACCTTTGAAATAATTGTATGATCTACACACTTTTGATAACATGACTAAATAAACTGATTGACTCATATTGACTTAGTCCATTAGGACCTCTATGTGATATGTTCATTCAATTTTTCTTTGCTAGAAAATGCATAATGTTGAGATGGATCGGTAAGTAAGTCTTTCATGTGTTAGAAAGCCTTATGGTTTTCATGCTGTACTAAATTGACTCATTTATTATTCAAACTAGGATTGCAGCATTTGATGTCATACATATTTTATCTTTGGAAATGATAATGTACTAGTGGAGAAGTCAAGTGGGAAATGTGTATACGATAAGTTCCATGTGCATGTGTATAGTATGTCTTATGGGAGGCATGAGTAACTTTTGATTAGTACATTGCCACTACTTTTTAAACAATAATAATAGCATTTATTTATAGTTGATGCAGCCTAGAATTTACTATCGTTAAGTACCCAGTAGCGCGTGGCACATCACTCAACATGAGTTGATAACTCACCCAAATTGCACGCAAAGGAACCAAGTCCCTTATTTAGATTTGCTTGTATATTATGTTAGTGTGATGAAGATAGGAACATATAATATCCATAAAGAAACATAAGCATTTCACAGTGTCTGATAATTTCTAGATCTAGATCGTTAGAGAATTATGAATTAAATAATAAATATGATAAGATTAACCATACATATGAACCAGTTATAGTGCATGTTCAACACCATTATCCAAACCAATATTACTCCATTGCATTAAACAATGTAAAACATGGAAGACTCCTTACACTATAAAGTATCACTATGAGTTATGCTACAAACATTGGCATCCATCAACATAACTCTACAATAAGGTATCACTACTAAGAGGGTAGGCCAATAAAAACTACATATCTCAATACATATTTATAGAGGTGGGGACTTGCCCTTCACCATCCTATGCACTTCTGAAAATAGGTATGCATGCTGAAAATATCCATGTTCTGCTCTTCACAATGTCATGCACACATGCAAGTGTTCTAATAATAGATGTCTTATATAGTTAACTCCAAGAAGTAAACCTATTATTAGCTTGAACTCATGCCTTGGCGCTTATCAGGCTGCTTGTTCCCAAAATATCATTTGTGTGTTAGCGCAAATTTTCATCCTTATGTGTGCCCCACATTTTATCTCCAAAAATAGTGCGTATCCATGAAAACAGCTAAGTCTTGGTCCAAAGTGCATCTTGGCACGTGCATTTCCTTCCCTATCTTCCACCGCCTTCAAATACACCGATGTTCCCACATGCACATTCCTTTTGTGTCTTTTCCTTATAACAATATTTTGTCTATGCTCAAAATTACCCCACAATAAAGTACATTGCCATCTTGACAATGGGAATTCTTTCTATGATGTTCCCAAATAATAATGAATAAGTATCATGGAAAGAATGTAAAGAATCATAGTACAAAAGAATGAATCTTTTACTCTACAGCACCCTCCTCTTCAACTGCGAGGATTAGCTCTGGATATTCATGTCTTGATCTCAGCCTCCAATGTCTACCATTTATTTAGCATGTAATCCTTGTCTTCTTCTAGAATGTCTGTGGCTGATGGAATTCCAGTTCGTCTTAAGTGATATTTTCCTTCTCATTCTTGTAGTACGTCGAATAACATTGGCCATACCTAGACATCATTACTTTCAAAAGGTTCATATTCTACGCAATGAGCTTCCTAATATCATGAATTCTCTCTTTATGTGGATCTTGGGCTACTGTGAGAGGACTTTGAGCTTTTGCTTTCACCAGTGCCAATATTTTTGCGTGCTCTAAAGATCTCATCTTTCATTGCTGTCCAAGATATTCATTATCTTTAACTAGAGTTCTGGTCCTTATTACTACCTCTGGTGCCTACACAAATATTGAGAGCTTGGTCTGCTTTCTTCAGTTCATCCTTTAAAGTTTGGAGCAATGTCTTGTAAGTTAAAATTGTTCTAAGCATAGAGGCATGTGCTCTCTCTGCTTCTTATTCAACATCTTTTAGTGCGGGCATTCAAATTGGTCCATCCTCTAACACCAAATTGAACCAAAATGCACACATAATGCATTTTAACAAGGAAAATTTTCAGGTACCTTAGGTTCTAGATGTGGCCTTACTTTCAAGGATGTGATCACCAATTTCACTCCAGCCATGATAACAAAGGCATCATTCTTTGTTCATTCTCGTTCCTTCTATTCCTTTAACCACTGTATATCTCTACAGTTTTATCCTTTGTTATCCTCCATTAGCGCTCAAATGGTGGCGGCCTTATCAACATTTCTCCGTGCCACCTTAGGAGATACCTTGACCAAGGCATTAGCTGACATGCTCATCAAACATTAGAGTAGGTTTTATTGTCATGTGCCTACTTTGGGGTACCTTCTTCACTCTCCTTACGAGACACAAGATTCTTTGCATACATCAAAGTCTAGCTTCATCCATATGGGTCTGCATGGACCAGGATAATTGTTTCCTTGTGCACGTAGTGACCATATATGGATCTATCAACTCCCATCCAATATAACTCCTTAAGGATCCACTAATGATTTGAAATTGGGCACGTAAGTGATTTTGCTTGTGTCCTTCAGTATAGTCCATACTAGGGAGAACATACTATCTTCACTTGTTCTTTCCCTTTTTGTTCTTGGCCCCTTCAGGAACCTGAGGCACCAAGGTTTGGAGGTTGGTCCTTCTCCTACCTGAAGTTGTAATGGTCGCATGTTAGGTTGTTCTTGCACATAGTTTCTTCTACCTCTTTCACCCCTTCCTTCTTTATCTCTCATTTCTTCATCCCAGGGTTCCTCCACATCTTCCTGATTGACATCAAGGGTACCAGGTGTGCTCTCTTTGGAATCCTGGTGCCTCCTCATTTAAGATTCAACTTTCTACTTCTCTTTTTCTCTGGTGCATCTTTATGAGGGGAGAGTCGATGTGAACTTCATAAAGGTTGTGATGTTCCTGCACCTTGGGTCCCTAGTTCTTCTGAACACCCTCTTAAATTGGTGCTTTTCATAGAATGCTATCTACGTCCAAGTCTTCCTCATCCTTATGCCTATGGGGGGAGTATATGTGCACGCTCACTTTCCACTTTGTCTATGGGATCTGCCTCTAACCTCTATGGTCCAAGCCTCCACTATCCTTGTGTTCTTCTTCTTTGTCTATCTCTATGGTCACTGACAAGATTTTGGAGCTGCCACATTTTCAACTGTATGTGTTTGCCCTTAGGCAGCCCTGGAAGCATGAACTCATTCTCCATGTACTTGTTATTTTCCAACCTAGGCTTAAGATGAGAGATAGAAAATCATGGATTCACTATCCCCAATATCCAAGACTTACCGGCTTCATACTTATAACATATGAAATGAGCCTCTCAATGTAGGCAGACCAACCTAGATAAACATAAGTTTTCTCTGAGAGTATGGTAGTCACAATCTACCTTGTCCACATTGAAGCTTAACCGACGTGCATTAAGTAAACTTGTGTACTGACTACCTGGAAAGTAGCGCACTATGAAGGTGTAGGGAAGTTTGCACCATGGACTCCATGTCCCATCCTTCATTACAAACCACGTGATGCAAAAATGTTGATACACCACGAACTGCACTACCTTTCCCACTACTGAGGGTAACTCCTTCAGGAATGCTCCATTCCTCCTCAAAAGTTGCCGCGTGCGAAGTCAATCATACCATAGTTCTACCCTTTGTTTAAATGGGCCACTCATTGTTCCTTCACATAAAAATACTTCTCAAACCTCTCTGCAAGGGACTTATTATCATGGGGTATTCCCAAATTTTGTTATTTGGCCCATCAGGCACTCCAATTTCTACAAACACAAGAGATAATAGGATAGTGCCAAAACATATCTTCTCACCTATGTGTGCTTCCTCAATAATTGTTTCTATATATGAAGCCAACTAGGTTGTATAGATTGCATCCTTGTGATAATTTCTTTGCAATATGTAGCCACATGGTATTTTACTTACTGACCATCTCTCTTGATCATTCAACTTAGTGAGCAAGATGCGCGACCTACCTGCACCACAGGATACTTCTTTAATTTGTATATGTCTATTCCATGCATAGACCCTTGGCAGTATCCTAACTCCTTGACTTATAGCTATAACAACTAGTTTCCTTATCAGTTAGATCACTACATGATATCTTTCCATGTGCCCTTCTAGTCCTATTAATGTAGCAATCAAAGTTGCATGTGATCCTTACCCTCTGTCCAACAAAATAGAAAAAGTCCTCATGGACTCTTCTCATAAGCCATTGGTATAAAATCCTCTGGTTTTCCAAAATATGGGAGTTCATATAGCCGATACATCCCTACCTTCTTGATAGAAACTTCTCCCTAGCATCATCATATACTGACATGTCATCCATCATGCACTTGTTGGTATTCTTATTCAACAATGTGTCTAACTCTCCCTTGTTATCGGTGGTGCGGTGGTTATAGTCACTTACTTTGCATCTGTAGAATATGGGAATCCCAATCCCGTCTCGATGATCACTCCTTCTAGATACTACATTTCTGAAAAATTACTCTCGGGAGAAATCTTCGACCTCAACTTCCACCTTTTTCTTCCCCTTCATACCTACTACAGGTGCTTTCTTTGGTGCCATAGTAAAAATCTCACCTTTTTCCTCGGTCGAGTAAGCTCTCATGCCCTAGCTTGAAACCATGTGCCCTAGCTCGAAATTACATGCCCTAGCTCGAAATTACATTCCCTAGCTCCTTCTCAATGCTTCTACTTTACTCAAACCCTTCTCCAATGGGGACGTAAGCCACTTCCACATACACAAATCTAGCTCTCCACATCTAGTTTCACAACTCTCAGCACCTCAACATGTTTCTCCTAGCTCGATCGCAACTGTCTCACATGAATACGTGTGATCACAAAGGTAGAAATGAACCCACATCACGTCTTTATATAGATATTTCAAAAAGTTATCGCATTTATTGCTCCTTTACCTACCACCAATCCTCTCATTAATTGACCATTTTCCCAATTTCCATGTGATACACTTACACGCCCCAAGCTATAACCTTCTAGCATGTGCCTTCCTACCTTCTTGGCTACAGAACCTCTTTCTACATGCTTCCATGTGCACAAGTACCTCACCAATGTGCCTTCCTCTAGTAGTTTCTACAACCACCACTTACCTCACGTTATACTGTTCATTCATTTATTTCCAATCTATGGTCTTCCTTAAGAGCAATCTTCTTTTTAACAGCTCCCTTCCATTTTGAATAACACCTGTAATAGTATGTTCTCATGTGTACCTAATTTTTAACGAATAACAACCACCCCACACCAATGGTATGTGTAGTCCTCTGTACATAAAAATACTTCAGATGGTAATCAGCTTCCAGCACATAAATGCACTTATTACACAAAACACCAAACTAAATTGACAAAGCATAGCGAATGAAGAAGGAAATACATTTAAAAGAAATACAGAAATACAAATTTATGCTAAATGGAAATACTACCTTATTATAAACACCAAGAAAGGTTATTTATAGTAGGTCTTCAACCTACTCCTTTTGAAGTAACCAGGTAACTATGTTCCATCAATTGCCTCTAACTGGAAAACACTTGACTCAAGTATATGAGTGATAACATATGGTCCCAACCAATGCACCTTAAGTTTTCCTAGATGGCGCATAGAAACTTAGAATCATAAAGAAGTACCATCTGTCCAACTCTCAAGCTTCTTATCCCTGATGTGTCCTGTCATGCCATGCCTTCTTCCTGGCCTTTTCCTACTTTTGATTCCAATGTGCTATGGCGCCTGCTCATCTAGCTGTATTAACTTGTCAATTATTTCTTCTAATTCTTGCTCATTAGCTAGACCTCCCAGCGCGCGCAATATGTAAAGAAGGTAACATGAAATCCATAGGAAGAACTACTTCTACACCAAACACCAACTAAAAGGGTGTGGCCTTATTCATTCTCTTCTAGGTTGTTCTATACACCCTCTTCCATGATATCTATGTGCTCATGTTGTAGTACACACCGACGTAACAATTCATCACGGCCTAGTTTTTATGAAGGACCACTGATCAACATAAGGGGTGTCATGTAAATTGCAAGTTGTTTCTTCTCTAAGGACTTCATTCCTTCTGGTTCCATACCTATGTGTAAAAATACAAAAATATCTTCCAAATTTGAAGGCACACGGTTTAACCTGTACAAATGTGCATCTGGTATTGTATCTTTAATTTTCTGCATATCCTCCCCTGGCTAAATCCTTGATAAGTGGTCTAGTCCAGAATTAATTTTACATGGTTTTACCAAAATTGTGAAATCAAATTCTTGGAATAAGAGCACCCATCGACATATGTGCCCCTGTAAAATGGATGTATTGACTAAGTACTTTAATACCATATAATCGGTATAAAATACAAAGGGTGTTGCTAGAAAGTACTATCTAAATTTATACAGTGAGTAGATCATCAACAAATCCTCGTGCTCAGTAAATGTGTAATTCTACTCTGCAGGGGTCAACTTTCTACTAGCAAAATAGGTAGGATGATCTATAATACCTTCTACAAGTTGAGCTAACACTGCACCAATGGTTGTTCTAGAGGCATCCACATGTACGTGAAATGGTTGGTTCCAGGAAGGAAAACACATAATAGGCATTGTAGTAAGCCTCTCCTTCAATACCTCAAATGCACATTGATATGGTTCTCCCCAATAGAACATCCCTTTTCCTCAGAGTAAATCTTCCAAGAGTGCACCAATCTTTGCATATCCTTTGATAAATTTTCTGTAATACCCTGTGTGGCCCGAGAATCCACACACCTCACTATGACTGGTAGTCTCTACTAGGCCTACAATAACTGCAACCTTAGCTAGATCCACTAAAAAACCTTCCTTGCAAATGATGTGCCCTAATAGAGTTCCAAAAGGTGTAGCAGATACACACTTCTTGATGTTTAAAGAGATGCTTAACTATATCCATCTTTCAAACATTAAATACAGATTATTGCAATGATCCTTAATAATTCCATACACCATCCAATCATCCAAGTAAACCTACAAGAACTTGTGAATAAAATCCTGGAATGCTTGAACAACTATGCATGAAAATACAGTAGGTGCATTTTTCATACCAAAGGGCATCATAGTATAGGAAAAACTTCCCCATTCAGTGGTGAAATTTGTTTTCTCTTGATCCTTCTGTGTAATTCTAACCTGATGATACCCATAGAATCCATCTATAAAGTAGTAAATTTCACACCCTACAAAACCTTCTAATATTTCCTCTGTGAAAGTCATAGGAAATGGATCAATCACACATGTAACATTCATTTCCATGTAATCCACACAAATCCTAATCCAACCATATTTCTTAATACTGATTACCATGGGCGATAACCCACTCTAATTCCTATAGGGTCTTGATGATGTCAGATTTCAACATTTTGTCAATTTCTTCCTTAAATTTTATGTGCATGTTAGGGTTAATCCTGTAAGGTCTCTTCCTGACCGGGTGTGCACCCTCCTTTAGTTTAATCTTCATCTCTCCTAATGACTCGTGCACTCCTTTTAATTTATGGTAGCCCCTAGGAAATAAGTCTTGAAAATCATGTAGTAACTCAATTATGTTTTCCACTTTATAATCATACCAATTATCTCCAATTATTGCCTCCTTAGGTTCAGCATCCATGCCAATGTTCACTTTTTTGGTCTTCTTAGGTTCATGATAGGCGTGTGCATTTTTATCAGCACTGTATATAACACCTCGCATGTACTTGTTGAATGATCTATATCCAAATTTTATAATTATTCATCATCTACTATGTATACCATTTTTCCTTTTTCTTTCTCAAAGAAAGGTGCTTAAGTAGTGTGGCATCTGTCTCTTCTATTTCATACAAATGGGCTCCCAAGTTTGTCTCACCAAATAACTCCTAAATGATTTCTACATCCTTTACACTATTTCCCATAGTTAAGTGTTTTATCACCCTTAATGAATCTTCCACCAAAGGTTTAGTAGAGAAGTAGTAAAAATTTTGTGTCATTCCTGCATAGTCAAATCCTGCCAATTTCTAGTTTCCCTATGCATTTATGCATAAACATACCAAGCACGTGTGAAACCTTGTAAAGTGGAATAAAGTTTGTGCACCCAAACGTGAAGGTGGTAAAGCTTCCTACCCATCTTGTCCAGAGTCTCTCACACTACTGAACATGTGGTGTTGAATAGGTTGATTACCATTGATATATGCAGATTTGAGTAGGTGTCATTGCTCCTGAGAATCCGAGTAGTTAGATCAATCTTGACTTCATTCCATTCTATAAGATTATCCCTATGAGCCATCCACCAACACATTGTTGTCCCTCGTAAGGTATACACTAACATATTTTTTCTTTCAAATTGATTTATCAACTACTCCTCCATGGCACCCAGGAATACCGTAGGGTCTCCTTCTTTAGTGTACCAAGGTACATGGTTATTACCTATCTGTCCTAATACAACGATATTTTCTTCTTTGCACAAACGTGCATTCTTACTTCATGCTCAACTATCTCATAGGTGTCATGTGCCCAATTGTCACAAGCAATACTTGTAGTATCACTAATAGACTATGCATCTTCCCACTGGAGGATTCCTTCCTTAGATGGATCAAGTACTTATGGATCTCAAATGGTGCAAACATAAATTCTATTTAGGTCTTCCTCACTCAAAGTTTCAACATACAGTGCATAGATTTCCCATCTGTTAAAGGGATAATAACTCTTTCTTCCTTGTTCTCAAAACTTATATATCCCTTGTTGAACCGTAGATCGAAATTATTTGCATAGCACCAAGGGTGCCCAAGTAGAGCTGGGAAGTTGTCTGCTTCTGAAAGTGTTATAACCTCAAAGTATCTAATGAACTTGGCCCTTTGTATAGTAATGGATGCATCCTTTAAAACTGTGATGGGAGTGGCCTTAGTTCGATTAGCAATAAATAACACATTAGAGGATGGCTACAATGGATGTCTTCCAATATATACCCATGCATCCAAAGTAATAACATTCACTTTTTCACCTGTGTCCAAATCAATATATTACTCAAGAGCCACCCATCCAAAACAGCATTCAGAGTGATCTCCTTGTCATAATCCAAGCTATGAGGGGGGAGATTAGCATGTAGGATCTTCCATCCATTCTCAATCCCTACGTGCAAAGTGGATTTTCCCTTTAGCCAATTCCCTAGTAATGGAATTATATTCTCATTGCATAGCATTTTGCATACCTCTTTCAAGTCATCAATACCCAATTAGACCATCTCGTCTACCTTCTTTTATTCCATCTTTTGTGATTGATCCTTTAAACACTCTATTTCACCCTAAAGATTTCTAAGTACCTCAATGTTTTCCTAATAAACCTCCTTCTGATGTGTAGCATTTGGGTACCTTGCATGCAAAACCTCCTCCTTAGTGATGGTAGGCTTCTACTGTAATGCCTCTCTGGTATGCCCAGCTTCAGCACATGTAATAATCTTCACAGGAAATAACTTAAGTTCCGATGCTAACTTTGGCATCCACTGATTTTCCACAGCACACTGTATTTTAATCATCCTCCATAGCTAATTTAGTCTATGCTTCTAGAAATGGGCTTACTCCAGTGTCTATACTCTTGACTACCTCATCATGCAAAGTTACTTTAAGTGCTTCGCGTGGAAAGCTTCTTTAAGTCTTTGCATATATGTATTATGTGATAGCACCCTTCTAAAAGGTGTGATCAAGCCCCCAAAAACCCACTGTGTATGTTTGATTACATGAATATCATAGGAAATTTTAGACAACAGCATTTTGAAATGGGAATCATACTCTTGAACACTCTCATTAGTTCCCTACTTAATATCCTTGAGCGCGTTTATACTCTTCTGCTCAAACTTTGGGATATATAAATCCTTAAGGAAAGTATCCTTTAATGTTGCATAATCTACACAAGTCTGATCAGGGTCAAACTTCTTGTACCAACTATGTGCGCATCCCTATAATGTACTTGTAAATTGACTTTCCTTGCACTCAGAATCTGTAATACCATTTTCCCACCATAGTATCTCACACATGTACACATGTTCAATAGCATCTTCTATGCCCCTATACTATGGAAGATGAAGTTACATCTCCATGTAAATATTCTGGGGTTGGTGTAGACCCTATCCACCTGATCCAGAACCTCCTGTGTTACCTCTACCTCTAAAACCACTAGATCCACTAGAACTAGAGCCACTTATATCCCCTGGTCCTCCTCCAGTATCCATAATCGGACCAGTGGATGTACTTCCCTATGTCCCAATAGTAGTACTAAACTAAACTCCTACCATCTACGAAGTGGTACTACTCCCAGAAGTGAGTCCAAAATTCTACGCGCTAGAGTTATGTGTTGGCAATGCACCTGAAAAGGTACCTCCAAACAAAAAAGAATACATTTTCCTAGCCATCGAAGTACTTGTTATCTGACTTACGCCTACTCTTCTAATGCCCAAACTAGCCTGTTGACTACTGGTTATAGTAGATAGTAGAAAACAAGTACAGGGGATAGGTTTCTAGGTAGATCCAAATACGCACCTGTGGCCCATGTCATCTTTGATATCGCGCTCCCACATGAGGCCAATGAGGGTTCCCTGTCATGCTTTCCCAAAGGGGGGAGTTCTTGATGCTCTGGCTCTATGCCTCCTGCGGGAACTCCAAATCCTTCAAGAGTCATCTCTCTCCTCAATACCATCCACTTTGCAATATCATGTTGCTTCTCTAACTCCCTCTCATGTACCTCATTGTACTTAATTCATTTTTCTTCTCTTTACCTCTCTGCCATTAGGTCCGCCATCCTTCACCAAACCTGCTCCTACACCCGTGTGTCATGGGGTTTAGCTAGCCATCAGCTTTTCTTCCAAGTTCAAGGTTACCATCAAGATTTTGATCACCAATGGAATGCCTTGTAAACAAGTTCCCCTGGGATAACGTAAAAACTAGAACTCATCTACCTCTAGGAAAGAATAAGTGGAAATTGAGTACTCCAAAATATATCTAGTCAAAACACCATGGAACCAAGCATCCACAGCACGCGTCCAAATCAAATCAGCATCATAAAGGGCCTGAAATTCTTCCTTCATCCAAACAAGTGTGTGATACCTCTAATTCCTTTTAGATGCATAAGAAACCAGCCACTCATACAAATCTACCGGAAAAATAGCAAAGAAGCTCTCATACAAATTCTGATCTACCCACATGCATGCATCAAACTCATATCCAGTGTTGAACCTCTGAGCGTACTCTTCTTCTAGATCTTTTACCCACTCCTCAATACTTGCTAAGGTCAACCGGTACGTCTTCATTACGAACCATCCTAAAAACAACTGAAAAAGAGGTCCCAGTAACGGAACCAATGATGTAATCTAGAATCCACTATATAAAAACTAGGCATGTTGGAACATCACCCAGCCTGAGTTGAGTGCTCACCCAAAGTGCACAAAGGTACCAGGCCCCACTTTAGAGTTACTTGTGTAGGATTTTAGTGTGATGAAGGTAAAGCATATATAGATCCATAAGTAACATAAATGTTCCACAGTGCATAACTAGATCTAGATCTTAGAGAATCATGAACTAAACACTAACTACGATAAGATTAACCATACAAGAACCAGCTACAGTCATATTTAACACCATTATCCATCAATATACTCCATTACATTAAACACAGTAAAACATAGAAGCTTATTACATCATATAGCATTACCATAAGTTATGCGTGCATTAGATCCAGCAGCATAACTCTATAATAACTCTCTTTTTTTAAACTACACAGTTCACTACATATTTATAGGGGTGGGTACTTTCCCTTCACCGCCTATACACTTCCCAATAATATGTTGCATGCTAAAAATAGCCATGCCTTTACAATAACAAACACACATGCAAGTGCGCTAATAAGAAACATCCTACAGTTAACTTGAAGTAGTAATCCTAGTATTATCTCAAACTTGAATGCATGGTCTTTTAAATGCTCGTTCCCAAAATAGCATTTGTGTGTCACGCAAGTTTCCATCCCAATGTTTTCTCCACACTCTATCTCCAAAAATAGCCCATAACCATGAAAATGGATAAGTCCTGAATAATATTATCCTGGCGTGCATTTCCTTTCCTATCATTCCCCCATGTGCCTTCAAATGCACCATTTTCCCTCACACGCATTCCTATTGTTTCTTTTCCTTAGAATAATATTTTTCTACTCAAAAATAATAATAAGAACACACACACACACACACAAAGTGAAAAGGAAACACACGACACACAACATGAAGGGAAACACATGCAATCGAAAGGTAAACACACCTAGTAATCACCTATGGTACAAGGCAGGGGACAACCCGTTTTCACTGATGATACCATTTCAGGTATTGCCAACTATGAGGAAATTCAGATGGCATTCCATCTAGCTATAAGAGTAGAAAAATGTTCTCACCGTAATTTTCACGAACCTAAAATGGGTCGAGCCATAACGAATCAAACTTTCCATGGTTGCCTTTTGGTTCTCTCCTTTTATCCCATAGCAAGACAAGGTCTCTAAATTTGAATTCTCTCAATTTTCCTTATTGTTAAAAATCTTCTTCACCTTCAATTGATGCTCTCTGATATAGTCCACCACTCGAATTTTGTTTTCTTCTATCTTCTCAAGAAAAGGGATCCTCTTGTCAATGGAATCCTTTTATTTGAGAGTTGGCATCTCAACTATGATGGTGATTTCTTCTTTGAATCCATACAATAGTTGTAATGGGTACATACCTATTGCCTTATTGGGAGTGATCCTTTCCAACCATAATGAATCATACAACTTGTGCCAATTCCTCTATTTTTCATCCATGAGCTTGCAAACAATGGTCACAATGTTCTTGTTGCTTAATTTTTTCTTCCCATTTTTTTATGGATATTAGTATGATGAATGAGATAGGGAGATTCCATAGCCTTAGAAAAACTCAATTAACTCCCTCGAATAAAAATAGATAACATTGTCTGCTACAATCTTTTGTGGCACCTTGAAACGTACTATGATATTCTCTTTGATGAAGTTGCATACCATTTTGGTGTTGGATTTCCTGAATGGGATGGCCTCCACCCACTTTATGAAGTAATCTATTATTGTGAGCACAAAGGCGTGCCCCACACTTGAGTAAGGATTCAGAACATAGATGAAATCTATCCCCCACTGCTAGAATGGTTCTTCAAAGACAACTGGACTGAGTGGTAGTTCCACAAGCTATGTTCTCCTTATAAATTGTTGACAGGATTCACATTTAGAAACCCATTCTTGAGTGTCTGCAAAGATTTTTGGCCAATAATACCTTCCCTAAAGGATCTTGTGTGTAGTGACCATTGCCAAGAAAAATTTCCACCACATACTTGGTCACATTATGCTTTAAGCAACTTCTCTTGTTGTTATTTATATACAGATTTAAGAAAGCATCCATCTAGGCCTCTCTTGTATAGAGCATGGTTCCAGATTACAAATGTTTTCACTTTGAGCTTGAGAATTCTCCTTTTCTTATAGTCTAGATGAGGACGTCATTCTCCATAAGTTAGGTAATGGGAAATATCAGCATACCACTCATCAATAGTGGTTACAAAGATAACTTATGGATTCTCTTCAAAATGAATTGAGTAAGCACAGTTCTCTTTGCCATGTTGAGCTTTAAGAGATTCATATTCAGTGATCAAATAACACAGGAAATTTCCCCATACCAAATTATAGGGTCATATCTCCAAATCACACTCTTGAATCTTAACAACCTAGTTTCCTCTTTTAGCTCCAAGATCTTGTTGTGTCAAGATGGACTTGATTTTGCTGTCGAGGACCATCACCACTATATGAGAGTTGATTATGTAGAATCTGAAATTTTTTACAACCTTGACCACTGCATAGACATGTTTCTCCAACTGACAACAATTTATTTCATGTTTTTTCAGTGAAAGATCATGAAAGTAATGTGTGCTTCCACACCTTCATCATTATTTTTAACTAGAATAGCAGAGAGTGTGTGTTCCGATACATAACAATACATGATGAATTGTTTTTTGAAATCCGGAGACATGAGATTTAGAGCTTTGGTAATGGATTTCTTGATTTATTCAAAAAAAAATTTTACCTTGTTATTCCACTTAAAGCTTGATTAAGGTTTCATCAGGGTGGTAATGTGCTTCGTTAATTTTATAAACTCCGGAATGAAGTGACGTAGAAAATTCACCTGGCAAAAAAAGGAATGAAATCCTTTCTTGATTGTGGGTAGAGATAACACTCGAATGGCCTTCACTCTTTTTGGGTCAATGTGTGCTTCATGCTTGTTCACAATGTGCCCCAGCATCTTTCCTTCCGTAAATTCACAAATGCACTTTTTTTATTTAAAGATATGTCATGCTTTCTACATTTCAAAAGTTCCTGTTCAAGATGGTGAATATGGTCTCTCCTCATTTTTGAGAAGAATGTGAGATCATCCAGATATATCACAATGCAGTGCTTCAAATATTTGAATGCTAGGTCTATTTCCCTTTAGAACGTAGCTCCTGCATTAATCAGGCCAAAAGGCATTCTGTTGTATGTAAAAGTGCCCCAAGGCGTTGTGAATTCTTTCTTGGTATGATCTTCCTCTACCACCTTGATTTGGTTGTACACCGAGAATCCATCAAGCAATGAGAGCATTTTCGATCTGGTGACCATTTGCAAAATACAATCCATGACTAGAAGGGGGTAACTATCTTTTAATGATGTCTATTTCAAGTTACGGAAATATACACATATTCTTATTTTACCATTATTCTTCTACACCGATATGATGTTGGCCACCCATGTTGAATGATGGATGGGAAAAATGATCCTTGCATTAAGCATCTCCATCACTTCCACTTTGATGATATCAGCAATTTTAGGATTATATGGCCTTTGTTTTTGCCTAAATTACTTGGCATCTGGCTTCAAGGGGATCGGCTAATGCATTTTATTTGGTTGGAAGGATTTGAGTTCATCATAGGAGTAGTCCAGGAAATCTGAATATCTCTTAAGCAATGAAACAAACCTTCTCTTCTCCTCAAGTGAACAACACTTTTTGATATTGACCATCCTCGACTATTCTGAAGTGTCAATATTCTCCTTTTCAAAATTAGTTGGGCATCAAGAATACTACTCTGTTTTCTCTCGAATGAATCTTTCATGCTTATCAAAGAGGTATTCCAAGGAAACTAGGCATTTGACAATCTTTTTTCCTTTCAATTTGATCACTCACTCTTCGCCAAATCCTTCAATTCCTTCTTTCTCCTCTTTGGCTACCGCTTCTCAGTGTGGATTCTCACTGGAGATGCGTGCATGGTAGCTTTGCTACGTGTTCTTTTGGAGGAAGTTAGAGATAATTAAAAGACTCTTCATCTGTAACAATTTGTCATGTATACACTCTTCTCATGAAAGACATGCGGACTGCTAAAACAATATATTTGATTTTTGGGAGTCTCTATATGTATTGAAACAAGTCTCCAAAGGATGGAAATCACTAAGTCACACATGAAAAATTAGCAATAAAGAAATTTAAGCTTTCAATGCTTTATCCCATAGGCATGTCAGAAACTACTACATTTAAAACTGGCACACGTCTCAGATCAAGTTTAATTGATTCGTTGAGGTAACAATTGGTTTGTCTCCAAATTGTGGGACCTTACATGCTTAAGATAGACTTCCGAAGAAGACCAGATCCTCTACCTATTTCTACATCTACTTCTACTGCTAATGATGAAATGGAAATCTTAAGATAAATATGACAAGGGGCAAGGTATAGAATAACATGAAAGAAGGGAACATTAAACTAAATAAGGTGATAACACCATAAAAAAGGGGGATGAACATGATCAGCTTTGAGAAGAAACGAATACAGATGTGTAGAGGAAGGCTAGACACACGTAGCACAAAATAGAACATATCAACAACATTGTTTCCATGAAACACACTTACAAAAGGAGGTGCAAGGGATGTGAAGAATCAAAACAAGAACACAACATAAGGTAAAGGAAATAAGGAAGAATAAAAATAGTCAAGGCAGAAGATAGACACAAAATAATGCTTCTATTAATTCCAGAAATGTAAATTCGATTACAATGGCATCTGAGGCTGATATCCACATGAAAAGACTAGATCTAAAGTTCTATAACTCAAAATGCAAGGAAATTCCTATACAAAATGAAATAATCCAACCCTTATCAATGTGAAATGCTCTTACATTTATAGATGAATAGATGAAAGAATGAGAGGAGAAGGAGGGAAAATCTGATTTGAAAAATCAATCACTAATAACGAGTAATGAATGCCTACAAATATGTCAAATTCACTACTCCATGTCTATTTTGTGTGTGGGAGAAGGAGAGGGGTCAAGTCTTAATAAAATCAAGTGGTTAGAGATATCAGATCCCATATTAATGGCATGAGAGATGTTTTCTTGCTTCTCACCTACCCAATCCTGCTAAAATTTGAACTTGAGTGATCTGAAGTGTAATCCACGTCATCAACTATTTTTTCATCTTCTATCATGTGTCATACCTTAGTTGCAATGATTTGACACCATTTTGAATCACTTTGGTAGGTTTTGTGTGGTTCACTCAATGTCTTATAGTCCATGTGGCACAAGAATTGGAACAAAGGAAGACACACCAACACACGAAGGAAAGAAGTGTAGAACAAGAAATTAGAAGGAGATGCACAAAACTAATGCGCACGAGAGGAACAAAAGGAAAAATTACCGGAGGTACATATAGAAGAGGCGCAATCATTACAAGATAATGTGCGGCAGTAAGGAAAGGGGCATGGAACAGTATCATGAACTTAGCTAACTTTGGGAAGCAAGTTTGAGGTGTACGTGAAGGGTACATGAACTGCTAGGAGGAATGTGAATGCACCAAGAGTGGGCACAAGGAAAGATGAGACAGATAGAGGAAAATAAGGGAAGATGGGAAGCACATGAAAAGGAGTGCATAAGGGTGCACAACAAACTATAGCTAATAAGACTATGGTAAGGAAGCAACCATAAACCATGCAACCTGCAGTGTTGAACTTTAGAGTCGGAATATGAATTTAAGTTGTGAAAATAACTAACGGATTTATTTTTGCCAACAATTTTCTTTGGAGTAATTCCTGAAAGCTTCACAAATTTCCTCAAATGTATCTTTTGAGATATCTCTATCTCCTATCAGGTCCAGACCGTCCATATCCTCCTCACTGAGTCCTTTTAAGAAAAGTAGTTTGAGGGACTGAATAGGTAACCTTGTGTGTTTTGAATTTTGAACACTGAATGAGAATATTTCCAAGTAATATTCTAGTGGCTCATCTTCCTTTTGTTCCATTTTGAAGAGTTCATCACCTCCTTTACTACTTGGCCTACAATAATCTGGATGTTTAACTAGAAAAATTTCTTTCATTTATGGCCAAGTTGACACAACATCTTTTCCTAAACCCATTAACCATCTCAAGGCTTCATCCTTGAGTGTATCAGGGAATATATTTAACTTGTGTGTATATGTAGTGTAGTCATAGCTCTTGTTATGTTAAAATTACAGCACCACCCGAATGGCCTGACTATGACTGGGGCATTCAGTGAAACTTTGCTAACATGAGTCCATCCCTCAAGTTATGGGACTTGCGACTTGAGATGGACCTCTAGAGAAGGCCGAATTCCTCTTCTTAATCCTAATGCTAAACTATTCCTACATGCATAAAAATTCCTAACTACACCTATCCTAACAATTACAAGGAGACATGGAGGGAGAAAGTGCATGAAAAAGGGGAAATACACTAAAATGGGTGATAACACAAGAAAAAGGGGCAATATACTCTTCTTGAGGGAGAAAGAAGAGGGAAAATAATGCTGGGAGAGGTCAGGAAAATGTGAAACAGACCCAAATGCTTAGTCATCATCTGCACTCCATGAAACATAACCTCATAAACCTGCAAGTGAAAGAAGCATGCACAAAATACAAAAACATAATGGAGAGGCAAGAGAAACACAATAAAAATGAGCTAGGGTTGATGAAACACCACAAAACACAACTTTAATTGCTTCATAATATGCACATACCATTACATATAATTCACAAAGGCAAAAGTACATTGCTAGGCCCAAAAGGAGTCTCGCACCTCAAATGGAGTTGAGGGAAAATTTTGCAAGAGTTTCCCCAGCTCCTAGAATGTCTATCGAAAAATGAGGGGTTTGAATTATTTTTATAGCCAATTTTCACCCACCCTCCTTAAAGAGTTATAGGCATCCATACAATTTTGCTTCCTAGGGGTACTTTCTGTTAGAAAATACATGGGCGCCATACCGCATTAAATCTTATTGACCTGTCACTCGACCACCTACTTCACCTTTCTTGGGAATCGTGAGTTGTCCAACATGTAACCCATCTAACCTTTCCATACCACCATCGGGCTTCCTACCTCATGACCCATCTCCATGAATCACATGGCCTCGATTTTCCAACCCTGGGGGGTTGGACATCATCCAACTATGTGGGTTGTACATTTAAAGCAACTTCCAAACAATAAGCTTCCACAAAGCAATGGGCCGACCAACCTGTTCCATACCTAGGGTTGGACACCCTCTAACCTGTGACACATCTAACCCAGATGACTGGCCTATGACCCATCCATCATCCTTTTCTCCTTCACCAATTCGATTCGTCCAACCATACCCGTACGATGCGTCTAACTACTATGTTGTCCAGCCCTATGGCATGACCAACCTAAGTATCTAACCTGCTGACCGTCAAACCCTATGACGTTCAACCCGAGAGGGGTTGATGCCAGCTAACCCATATGTACACCACACCACAGATTAACCTTGAGCTCGTCCAACCTAGTGTGTCACCCATACACTTCATCACTATCCAACCATGTGTCCAATTAGGTGACCCAACCAACCTAGGTGACAAACCTCCGACCAACCTAGCTGACAAACTTGGTCATCTAAGCTAGTGTAACACCTGGCTAACCTTCTAAACCTATGTAGTTTAATTCTCTTAACTCGGCACTGACTCACCCATCGCATTTCACAAATTAGCCATCCTCAAGCTCACTTCCAACTCACCAAAAAACCCAACCAGCTCAATTTGCCACAGCTCACCAGCTTAACACGTATGAAGATTAACTCAGTTGACCCATCTGAGTTGTTTTATCTCCTGACAATCTAGGGCCAAATTTGACGTATGTCTGCATGTCCCATAATTTGAATGGCTAAGTCTATTTATTATAGCTTATCTAATTTAACCTGGGGGTAAATTTGGGATAACAATGGCGACCTCTCAGAGACATCTGCCTGTTAGATCTATGACCAGTTTCCTTGAAGTATCCATTGGGAATGGAGTCAAGCCTAACCTTCAAAAACTGATCCTTTTGGAACTTTCCCCTAGACTCACATGAACTTAGCACTTGGGCTGAAACTGCCTTGGTCTTCTCCTGAAGCTGATTTTAGGATCTTGGATAAAACTTGTAAAATGTCCCCAAAATTGATAATTTGACCAAGGAAAAGGCATGCAGGATGATGGACCTGTATTGATTTTTTGGGGATTAATATATGTACTATGAAATCAACCCCTAAAATATGATTTCCCCTATAAATATTCTCACCTCAATAGACTATGCAAGAGAAACCAAACACCACAACACAAACTATGTACAAAACTGAAAATCATACACACCCCAAGTGGGATATGCAAAGTGTGCATAAGCACTTCTTCTGCTGAATGAAAACATACCTACTCTACACTAACCTGAGGAAAAGGGAACTCAAACAAAATATGAAACTGGTATGGAAAAGTAGCTCCCCTTCCTCAAAATAGGCATCCATGCATATGATGTGGCATTGAACATGGCTGGTATTATGAGTGAAAAACTGATAAGATGTTGATCTTCCACCCAAATTACCAAAGTATCAACATCAATCAAAAATACCTCCTCAAGCTAATTAGTATTGAATTCCTAGAGGTGTTGATGGTGACCGTTAGTGCTTTGAATATCATCCTCATGACCTGAAATGGACATGACTGGACGTGGCTTCTCCTTTAGCTCCAATGAAGCCAATTACCTGATTGGGCACGGTCTGATCCATTGAGTGTGCCCACTGCTCTGAATTTCAACCTCCATGATGAGGTCTTCTTGCAGACTTCCCTAAATGGAGCTATTTTCATGTTGATTTTGACCTTCTTGTGCATCTATAAAGAATTGGCCATCTACTTTGATGGCTGATTCAAAAATGGTGTCATCCTTGCTTCCTTTTCCTTCCTCGACTGCATGGAACTCATCCGATACATGGAGTTTCATTGTATTGATTGCAAAATCTAATGGGATCATTTGTGGAGCATTACAATTTGTTGGAGCTAGCTGAGAATCGAGAGTTATTCCTCTATTGCAGGTTCATTGGCTAAATTAGACCCTATAAATGAGAGAAAAAATCTCAATGACGTCTTCTTCTTTCAAATCCTCTAGATTTGACTTTGTAACTCTTGTTTGTTCCTCTTCAACCGGACTTGGAGATGTTTTCTCCTCCCTTTTTGATTCTGCAACTTGTGAGAAATCAACATCCTCTAAAAATAGATTTCCCTCATGGACACTACATTCTAAGCACAAGGATTATTGGTTGTCTTCTTGTTTTTGTTATGCTTCTGCTGCAACCAAATTAGCTTGCACCACCTGTGGCTAGACCTCAACCTCCTCTAAAGGTTTCTGCATTAAGGGGATTTTGTTAATTTTGAACCTAAGAGACAAACTAACAAGTTTTTTCATCATCTCCTCTTAGTTCTGCTCTTCTTCTTTCTACTCCCCTTGAATGGATTTTTGAGTCCCTTCCCAACATGGACCCGAGAAGGTGGGAGGTATGGTGGGTTGGGTCTCCATTGGTTGTTGCTTTATTTGTGGTGGAGGGGAGGGTATTGCATTTTTCTCTTATGGAGGGGATTTGGGTTTGGAATAAAAAAGGAAAGAGCTAATGAGATGGGATAGAATACTATGAGATAGATAAACATGTTCCACAATGGTGGCAGCTGGTGGGAAACTTGGAACTATGTCCTTAGTTGAGATGGTGCAAATTGTGGAGTGGGGGAAGGGTTGTAGGAAGACAATGCAAAGGTCTCCCATTGACAGGATTGACTAGCCTTGTCCACAAAATATTCCATCTCCTGATTCCACTCCACGAGCCTTGGAAATATCTCAACAATAAATTCGAGCTTCTCCTATGGGCTGTAATAACTTGGAATAGGTCCCACCCATGGACAAGGGGTCCTAAATACAATATTGCATGCTTGTAATTGAGTCACAGCCCTTTGATGTGCCATCCTTACCTCTAATTTTTTCACTTTGAGATGTAACTTGAAATCCTCAGGCATAGGATAATAACCTCCATAATATGCATACCTCATCTCTTCAAAAACTCCATAGTTTGGTGAGTAGCCAAACTATCATGCATCTTTCTCGTAGGAGTATGCATATTACTATTCTTCATTGAAGTATGGATTTGGAGGTGGCTGTTAATACCTTGAGAATATGTGCTACAAATGTGGAGGTATGTTTGAATGACATTGTTATTGCTGCATGTGTGAAATCCAAGAGGGAGATGAAATCATGATTGCACAACTTCATGAAATGGAAGAAAATGGAGAGAGGTGGAAGAAGAATGGAAATGGATGGAAAGAGAGGTCTGTAACTCAAAGGAATGGTTTTTAACCAAATGGAGTCACAAGATATGATTGTGTATGCCTCAAAAGGTTGGAACCTTTACCAAGAGCACGTCAAATTGATGAAGTGAATATGTAGACAAAAATACACACCTTCGAAATATAAATTTTTTTCTTGATTGTCCCATCAGGCATGTTAAAACTGTTATGTCAAAAATTCAGCACCCCCTGAATAGACTGACTGTGAGTGGGGAATTTGGTGCAAATTTGCTAACATGGGTCCATCCCTCAAGTTGTGGGAATTACAACTTGAGATGGACCTCCGGAGAAAGTTGACTTCGTCTTCCTAATCCTAATGTTAAACTACTCCTACATGCAGAAATACGCCTAACCACACCTATCCTAACAATTGCAAGGAGACATGGAGAGAGAAAGTGCATGAAAAGGGGGAATCCTACACTAAAAGGGGTGATAACACAATAAAAATGGGAAATATACTCTGCTTGAGGGAGAAATAAGAGGGAAAATAAGGATGGGAGAGGTCAGGTGAGTGTGACACATACCCAAATCCTAAGTCGCCATCTACACTCCATGAAACACAACCTCATAAACCTACAAGTGAAATAAGCATGCACAAAATACAACAAAATAATGGAGAGGCAAGAGAAACACAATAATAATGAGCTAGTGTTGAAGAAACACCACAAAAAATAATTTGTATTGCTTCATAATATGCACAGAACATTACATATGATGCACAAAGGCATAATTACATTGCTAGGCCCAAAAGGAGGCTCGCAGCTCAAATGGAGTTGAGGGAAAAAATTTCAAGAGTTTCCCTAGCTCCTAGAATGTCTCCCAAAAAATGAGGGCTTCGAATTATTTTATAACAAATTTTCACCCACGCTTATTAAAGAGGTATGGGCACCCTTACAATTTTTCTTCCTGAGGGTACCTTTTTTCAGAAAAGACATGGGAGCCATACCGCATTAAATCTAGTTATTGAGTTGTCACTCACCTACCTACTTTGCCTTTCCTAGGGATCGTGAACCCTCCAACATGCAACTCATCTAGCCTCATTGTACTACCACTAGGCATCCTACCTCATGACTTGTCTAACCATGTGTCACCTCACCTCAACTATCCAACCTTGGGGATTTGGACGTCGTCCAACTATGTGGGCCATACATTTGAAGCATCTGCCCAACAACGAGCAACCACCAAGAAATGGCATGACTAACCTATTCCATACTTGGGGTTGAACACCACCCAACCTATGACACATCCAACCCAACTAAATGGCCTATGACCCATCCATCCTCATTTTCTCCTTTGCCCAGTCGTGCCATCCAACCATGCCCGTACGATGCGTCTAACTACTATCTCATCCAACCCTATAGCACAAACAACCCAAGTGTCTAACTTGCTGATTGTCCAACCCAAGGGGGTTGGAATCCATCCAACCCATTCATACGCCGCACCACTGACCAACCTTGAGCTCATCTAACACACTGTGTCGCACATACACTTCATCACCTATCCAACCATGCATCTAACCAGGTGACCTGACCAACCTAGGAGACAAACCTCTGACCAACCTAGTCGTCCAACCTAGTGTGATGACTAGCCAACCATCCAACCATGGGTAGTTTAATTCTCCCAACCCGACACTGACTTGCCCATCCTCTAGCTCACTTCTAACTCTCTAGACAACTCGACCATCTCAGTTCACCATGGCTTACCAGCTTGCCACATATGAATATTAACTCAGTCAACCCATCTAAGTTGTTTTCTCTCCTAACAATCTAGGGATGAATTTGATGACTATCTGTACGTCCCAAACTTTGAATGACTAAGTCAATTTATGATAATTTATCCAATTTAACCTTGATGGTAAATTTGGGATAAAAACTCCTGCATAAAACATCAAACTCAAAAATAAGGTTTTTGGGTCTTCAGTTATGGATCCATAAAATTATGGAAGGGCTAAGGGAGAAATGTTCTTCATTACAGCAGGATGATTATTGTTGGGGATTGGGAACTCAAAGGTAGTTTCCTTGTCATCAAAATTTTGATTTAATTCTTTTGCCATGATGCGTTGATCAGGAGAAACTTTAGAAATTTTACTTGAAGGAGGATCTTCAAACAATAAGCCTTATACAGAGGAAAATATTTCTTCTTCAGAATCATATGAAGAGATCATTGCTATTTGTGGATTGGGTAAGAATCTACCATGGGCATCTCTTGGATGGTGCATGCATCAACTAGCTTAACTCAATCAACATAAATTAGTGGGGGGTTTGGAGGTGAAATTTCCTAAACCTAAATTGCTTCTAAGGAATGCACAACCTCTCAAAAAAACTTATAACTTGGAAGTATCCCCAACAACGATGCCAAAAATGATGGTGAATATTAACTTACAACAATTAATATGATGTTTACTAATTCATAGTCATTTAATCATCAAAGTAAGGGATGTAAATTTTCAATAATTCTAGTGGTGTATACACAGTTACAAGGGATTTAAGAGGTATGGAAAGAAATAATTGCCACTACTATGCTTTAAAATAAAAATGCTTGAAATTACAAATCTTGAAATAGAACTCAAAACTGAAAGTAAATGGATTCTAACACTATGACAGAAAATAAAGGTTGTGAATTCAGAATACAGATAAAGAGGTACATTGATTCCTAGCCTAATCATGTAATTAAATAAAGAAAAAAAACTATGGAGTGGTTTAGTAGGCCGCAAGTGGGTCTTTCCTTGGGTGTTAATCCCTCCTAGGCTTGTAACTAAAAGATACTGATTAGACCTCAGATTATTTATTTAATTTTCATGAATATTACATCTAGGAACAAAAGCAATATTTTTATCTACGTATCCTCTATTCTCTAATTCTCCATCTAGATCTCTACATACATTTCCATCATTAATCTCTTTCTCTTATAATCCTAATTTATAGCAAAATGTAAGAAGAAGAGTTTAGCTAGGAGTTCAAACAAACTAAGTAAAAGATCTTCGATGAAACAAGTGAAATATCTTAAACAAAACAAGAGTTTAAACACATGCAATATAACTAACTAATAGATATTCATATATCAAATATATAACTCAAGTAACTGTCAACTTCCTGAAATCACATATTTAACTGATCAATCATTTCTTCAATTAGTTGTAATGAGTAATCAAATATATTGTTGAGTTATCTTCAGTTCTCATGTTCCATTTTGTAGCTGCCTCTTCCACGACACATACAGAATTGGAGTGTCATCCTTCACATTCCAATAGATCTTCATAATCACTTCTCATTTTCTATATGTGATCTTATTTGGCTGCGGATGGGTTGTTACGGAGAGGTCCTTTGGCTGTACTTCACTAAATTAGGGGTTGGTGCTCCTTGTAGGGTTGGTGCTCTACTAAACTAGGGGTTGGTGCTCCTTGTGAAGTTGGTGTTTCACTAAATTATTTAATTTGTGTAATATAAGAAGATTTTTAGTGGGTTTTCTTCCCCATGAGGGTTTCCCACTTATATCTTATGTTATGTGCTCTCTCTCATGTGTTATGGTTATTTGAATGTATTGGTCACACCTAATAAGATCTCATTTGCAATGTATGGTTATGAATGAATGGATGTTAATGGATGTATGCAGTTAATGGTAAATGAAGTAAAAATTTGTACGAATGATTCACCCCACCTCTCAGTCCATTTTTCTTCCAACAATTGGTATCAGAGAAGGTCCTTGAGAAGCAAGTTTAATCACTTGAAGGAGATCCCCTTGAAGCACAAGCAATGGGTAAGTCTTCAGATGTTGAGGCTGCATTAAGGATGAAGTATGAAGTTGTAGAGTCACTGATTAATAGTGTAAAAGATCAGATCAAGTGCATGGAGATAGAGTCATGGTCAAGCCATCAAGGGTTTGGAATCTCAAGTTGAGAGTGTATTCTAAATCCCTAAAGGATCAAAGAAGAAACTTGTTCTAAGTATGAAGAAATTTGAAACCTTTGAATCTGATTTAGAAGATATGCATCTAATAGGTTGAATATGTATGAAAGTTAGAGAAGAGTTCTAAAATCTTCAGGGGATTTAGAGATTCAAAGAGTTACTAATGATAAAAAATGCCTAGGTTTCAAAGGAAAAGAAGAAGGAGAATGATGAAGTTGGTCCATGTACTCTATCAAACATGAAGGAGACAAAGAAGGTTGATTAAAGAAGGTCTAACCCTGTTAGACAACCTAATTCAATGAGGTATGGTATTTATTTCAATGGATATTTTCTACTTTGTAATGATTTTGGTCATAGAGCTAGAGATTGCAAAAGAAGGTTCTCTAGGAATGTTGAAAGCCCTTTTCAAAGGTGAATGTTACTCTTGTTGTGGAGTATGGTCACAAGGCTAAGGAATTGTGGTTGGAATAAGTGTTTATGAGTCAAGAGAAATAAAAATGGGTTGTGTGTTTCAAATGTCACAAAAAAGGACACATTTCTAGTTTTTATCAAGGTGAATCTTCAAATGGTAAAACAGGTTTCAAGCATCAAAAGGAAAATTGAAGAGTATTCAAGAAGAAAATCAGTCTTAAGAATGAATGAGATAATTTCATATCAGATTCTAAGGATCAATAAGGATGTTGTTGATCAAGCAAGAAAAAAGGTCAAGAGAAAATTCTTAGTCTAATATGAAGAGTATGAAGTTTGTCAAAGAAGATTCTAGTGCTATAAAAATGGAAGACAAGTTCATCAAGCCCAAGAAAATCAAGGAAGCATGTTTACTTTAGTTGAAGAAGATCATATGTGTCTCAATGTGTGCCTCCAGTGCATGAGAAGTTGAAAACCCTAGGTTTTTGGGACACTTCAAGAGTAATAAGGTATGGGATAAGTGATCATATCCATGTGTTTTTGAGTCCTTGTTATTGTAAGGTGTCTGATTTTGTAAGGTCATGTGGTCATTCATGTTTGTTTTTGCTAGTTTGTGTATATTGATTATCCTTGATCATTCATAAGTCTGATTTTAGTATCATGTTAAAAGGAAGTTTGTAGTTGTTCATCAATCAAAAGGTATAAATTGATTATTTCATTGTTCAAGAATTTGATTTCTGAGTTTAGTGTTAAAGTGTCATTCAGTTTTAGTTAGTGGGTCTAAAGTTTTTTTTAGTCAATATTATTGATGGTATTAAGTTTGTAGTCTCAAGTTGTGGTGTATTTTATGTAATAATTTGTGATTCTATTCAAAGTAGTCTTAGAACTATGAGTATAAGGTCATTAAATTTTCATATGTACTATAAGTTCTAGTGTCAGAAGTGTTTGTGATTAAATGTTCTTGGAAGTCTATAATGTCAGTATGTGATAAAGTGAGTATTTTCTTCAAAAATGTCAAAGTCAAGTTGTAAGTTTTAGGTTGTTTTTAAGGTCTGATCTCAAATTTGAAAGTATGTGAACCTTTAGGTTTCAAGTAAAATAATTATAGATGTCTATGTAAGAGTTCATTGTAATACAATGATAGTTATTTGGTTCAAAGTATGAATCTATAAGTTTAAAATGTCTCATAATTTGATGTAGATGGTTTAAACTCCATGTGTCGGTATTGATCTAAGGAATTGGTATGTGAGTTCATTCTATTTAAAGGTTCAGTCTTAAAGATTATCTTGTCCCAAGAAAATTTCAAGTAGAATAGAATATCATTGAATGAAGGAAATGATATGGTCTTGAAAAAGTATGACATTATGTGAGTCTTAAATGATAAGGCATAGTAATTTTGCATATGACATTATAAAAGAGTTTGAAGATTGCCTCAAAATGGTTTAAGACCTGCATCTGTGGATAAGTAAATTTGAGGGCTCATTTTATGAAACTTAAAATATGGAAGATACAGGTGTTGAATTGGTGTCAAGATGTATCTAAAGATGTAAGAATGTTTAAGAATATATTTGAAAAAAAGTATTGTTCAAAGTGTCATTATTGGTGATGAACTAAGGAGTATGGACAAGGTTTGGTGAAAAGTTCATGTTTCATTAAATGAAGTCCATGATGGTTTTCTAGAGGTCTATAAGACAAGATCAAAGTTTGTTTGTGAAGGCAAGTATATCAAGGATTTCAAGGTCAATTGACAAGAGATCAATCAAAAGATCAAGTTTCATACACTTATATAATGTAAGGGAAAAGTTTGAAGGATGCTTAAAGTTTAGGTTACTTCATTTTGATTGAAGTGCCCTGATAGAATGATGTCTCAGAGGTAAGAAATTATGATAGGTATTCAAGACTATGTGTCAAAGTATGAAAGGCTTATCAAGAGCATTAAGAACAAAGATGATATGTGATTGATAGAACTATAGAGATATTCTTTCAGGTATATCTCTAATATTGTAAAATTGGATGAAATAGGTTTGAAGAGCATCATGAATTGAATCCAGGTTGAAGTCTCTAAAAGTTCAATGTTTTCATTAGTAGTTGATGATCTTAAGATGAGATCAAGGACAATTTGAAGACTAAGTGTGAATATAAAAGGATACCTTAAGTTATTTAGATTACTAAGATTGGTTTATCTTAGTGATAAGGGTAAATGAATCTAATGTAAGATATGTGAAGGAAAATGAAGGATTTCTCATAGTTTGATAAGTGGAAATAAACCTTGCATGACTATATGAAGTCTATTGGTGTCTAAGGCTTAAAGATAAGTTTAAGATGCATGTTCAAGAATTCAAATAAAAAGGGACAAATATCTTAAAAGTTGTGTAAGAATGCCTATTAAGGAGTGTTGTTGAAAAGTTAATAAGGTTGGTGAAAATGAGATCTTAAGTATGTCAATTTATAATCTCTAGAAAATGATTCAGAGATAATGATTGATACATAATAGAAAGATGATCTTCTATAGTAGTCTAAAGGTAAGTCTGTGATAAGGGGAGTCATTGATGATTTTGATTTAATTGAAGCCTATAAGTATTTTGAAGGCAAGATATTTAAGTATTTAATAAAGGTTTGTGAAGAGTGATGTTTAGAAGGAGTATCTAAAGGAAGTTACATCCAAACAAGTAAATGTACAGTAACTGAGTGAAGAATGAAGTGTGAACTTGAGGAAAATAATGAAATTGGTGAAGGAAGTTAATAGGATCTATGTATTTTAAATAAGGAGAGAAGGGCTTTAACAATGTTAAATTTGAATGGTTTTGGAAAGAATGGGTACTTGCATAGGATGAAGTATGATTATATGTGAGGTGTTGTATGAAGTACTCTAATGATGATTCAATAATAAAGGTAAATGCATTAGTTGATCTAAATGAGCTAAGACATATTGGGTAGGAGTCCTAAATTCTTAAAAACTAGTTAATGCATTTGGACCTTAAGGCTATGAAATGTAAGAAATAAGACAAAGTATAAATGAATGGTGTTGTCAATGATTGATCAAAATGAAAGGTATCAGATATGTTAAGTTTTAATGCATAGTGTCCTATAAGTTTCAATAGCTAAAATGTCTGAAGTTGCAAGAAGGAATGTACATATAGAGTTTCAACAGGTCTGTGAAGGTATGCTATTCAATATGAAATGAAAGCATGTTTGATTTATGTTTTCAAGATAAGATAAGAAGGCATTCATTTGAAGTTTTGTGTGAAAAAGGATTGTAATAAAGTGATTATGGTTATAGCTACTGTATCAATGCTTAAAGATAAGATTCTCATAAGGAGAAAGGGATTTATGATGCTTATCAAACATGAGTATGTAAGAAGATGAATGGTGTCTATAAGGTTTGGAATGTTAATGAGTATTTTTATAGGTGTGTTAAAATTAACAAGTGAAGTGGTTCAAATGTCCAAGAAGAGTGATAGACAATTCAAAGGTTGAAAACACTGAAAAGTGATTTCAAGGAAGTGATAATTTGTTGATCATCTCAAATTCATGACATCAAGGTAAGAGCTTCAAATTTTGTTTTTTTATTAGAAAAGGATGGTATAATGAACTAGGGGGATATTTAAGGAGGTTGTTTAAGTGATGTTGAGTTTGTTTTTAGAGCTTGGAAATTTGGTCAAGAATGGACTGAAAGATGTGGTTTAGGGACAATGGTCCTAAAGTGTGGTATGATAGATATTGGAGGTAAATTTTTTTTTGAGCATAGACCAAGAAGACCTAAGAAAGATGTATTGAAGACAAAATGGAGAGTATTAGATATTATTCAGGGGAGCTTTTTGGGGCTCATGGATCAGGTCCATGGATTATCATTGTTGTATTTGAAGGTCAAAGAAGAGAAGTTTAGTCCAAGGGGGAGCTATTTGAGTCAAGTAAGTTGTTTTTGCATTGTTTCCATTGTGTCTAGTTTTTTGTTGTCATTTTCATGTAGTTTCATCATTATATCCTTTTTCATAGATGTCAAAGGGGGAGAGAAGCATCAGAAACATGGAAAACAGGTCATGTAGGTGTGTTTTGTCTTATGGTTGTCATCAATGTTTCTGAAGGTGGTTGTCATCAATGAAAAAGGGGGAGATTGTTGGCCATTGTGTGTTAGTGTTGTCATTGATTTCAAGTTCATATATGGAAAAGGGTGTCATGAGGTCATATGAGTCTCCATGAGGTGTCAATCAAGGTCAAACATGAAGGTTGATTGGTAGTGTCCAAGTTTGGTGAAGTTCTATGAGGTCCTGGAGCATGGTTGAGTGGCATAGTCATGGTTTGAGTCTTCCCAAGTTGGTTGAATGTTTTCATGAGGTCACACATGGGCATATAGGTGTGTTACAGGTTTACATGAGTCTACATGAGGTCAGCAATGTCAATTCATGAGGTGTCATGGTTGAGTTAGGTCATTCAAGGCGTGTTTCTAGCCCATGAGCATATAGAATGAGATGGAGGTATGAGTTTTGGAGCTGATAAGTCTTTTTGGAGCATGGTAGAAGCATGGTGATAGTGTATATGAGGTGTGTGATGAATTTTAGGTCAGTTCTCAGAGGTACAGTGCATGTTTAAGGTCCTTGAGAAGCAAGCAGGTGAAGACATGCAAGTTGGACATAGGTAAGTCTTAATGGATAGAGAGTTTCAGAATATTTGAGCTATATGGTGAGTATGAGAAGTTAGAGGATGTTTTCATGATGCTTCATGACAATTTTCAGGTCAAAGTGAAGAATATTTTTCAAGATATGTCAATTTTAGCAAAACTGGGTTTTCTAGAGTGTGTTTTTGAGGCAAAAGTTGACCTTCTGATGCTCGTTGTGAATTGTATGCTTTTGCATGGGAACCAAGATATTTGGTATATATTTTTATGGAAATAATAAGGTTTCACAAAAATAATGAGGTGGTTTTATAGTCACATTTTTATGAATGATCGTTAAGAAGATAAGTTGCTTTGAAACCCTAGCTAAACCCTAACTCAAAGTGACTTGGAGAAAGTGATTATACTGAGCCTGTCTTGATTTTTTTTTCAAATTTATGATTGGATGTTGTATAGGACTTTTCCAAATTTCTAAAAGGTGTATTAGAGCATGTGACTGTATGTGGGCCCCACCTGAAAATGCTTGTTTCTGAAGAAGTTTAGTTTGTGGAAAAGTTTTCCAAAGAAGGTGATGAATAAATTGACATTGTTTTTATCCCTAGAGTTTTTCTATATGTCCATGATAGTTTTAGATCATGGTTGAGGTCCTAAATGGAAAAGTGTGCCCTATTTATGAAGACTAGTTTTTGGGGTAGTTTGGAGCAGCTTGTGGTAAAAGTGGAATTGCAGGAGCTACAAGTGGAGTTAGGACTTGATTCAAGTTGTGTTGTGATCCTGGTTCAGAGATATTTCCAATGGTATATAAAAGTTGTTTTTTATAAGGTATGAAATAGTTATGACATGTTCTTTGAGGGTCAAATATGGAGGATGCCTAGTTGAGCAGGTCTTGAGTAGCTTCATGAGGTAAAGTGATTGTTATGAGTTTATTCTTGTTTTTTGAAGGTTTCTGAGTGCTTATAAAATAATTTATAAGGGTTTTCCATGATTTTTTAATATTTTGAAGTGATTTTTGAGGTGATGGAGCAAGTTGAGCTCAAGCTTAGTTCTTGAGTCCTAGAAGGCTAAAGGAGTAGTTTTAGAGATGGACCTGGTTGAAGGCCTTCCACTTGGATTTGGAAGGAAATGTAATATGTTATGGAAATAGGATTCATAGGGATTTCCAATGGTATAATTTTTTTGTCATGATGATGATGATTTTATAGGTCATCCAACTTGATTTTTGAATAAGAAGGTTACTTGTTTTCAGGACAGAATTGCTTAAGCTGAAAGATTGAGGTAGAAGAGGCATGTTTTGGATTGGTTGATGATTGATATCAGTTGGAGAGTGAATAGGGATGAATTTTTTCCTATTTAAGGAATTTTGAGGTCTTGAAAGTGGCAGAAAGGGTGAAACCAGTTGAGTTTGTAAAACTACTTTCTGGGTCAATTTGGTGAAGAGGAAAGTTGGTGTGGTTTGCACATATGGATGTTTCATGAGATATAACATGCATGGATGTGATATACAGGTCTAGGATTTCCAATGAGTGGTTACATTCCATAGTTTGAGGTGTTTTGGTGTGGTCTTGAGGCCCAAAGGTGAAGACAGGGTCCTAGAAATAACTTGTTTGGTGAAGGATATGAGCCTTCTTAGTAGAGTTATGAATAATTTGATTAGTGAAAGATAATTAATGACCATGGATGATGTTTTTTATGTCATATTTGACATTTTTGATGAATTTGGGAGCTTTAATAATCATGGTTATGGTGTTTGTGGTTTTTAGTCATCCAAGTGATGGGGTTTTGAGTTATTTTTGTGCTTGTTTGGTGCATTTGGGAATGGCTGACCTACATGGGTCCATTTTATGAATGTTTTTATATTTTTTAAAGTTTTATTGGTCAAGAATATAATTATGAAGGACTGACCTATGGTTATTTTTTATGAAGAGAAGCATATAAAAGTGATTGTTTTGAGTTCATTTTTGAACTAGTTGCTCTTATGTGAGGGAAAAATGTGACCTAGGTAGAGAGTGTTAAAATGTATGAAGGGATGAATTTGAGATTGAGGATGATTGGAAAAAATATGATGAGGAGTTAGAGAGCATGTATGAAATGGTTTGAAGCCAAGAAAATTCAATGAAAGAATAAGAAAGAGCGAGTTGAAGGAATGAGGGTTTGAAGGTGTTTGTGTGAGTTGAATTAGTAATCTCCATCAGTTGATGCAAAAAAAAATTTATATATCTTCATCTTCATATGGTTGAGTTAGTGCTTGATCATCTTAGGGGGTTGTATCCTCCTTATGGAGTGGGTGTTCACTAAATGTAGGGGTTGGTGCTCTACTAAACTAGGGGTTGGTGCTCCTTGTAAAGTTGACGCTTCACTAAATATCTTTTCTTTGTGTAATATAAGAAGAGTTTTAGTGGGTTTTCTTCCCCATGAGGATTTCCCACTTATATCTTGTGTCTATGTGTTCTCTCTCGCATCACACTTAAGTACAAATGGCTGAGTGAAATCTAGTAATGCAAGAACTGGACATGATTTCATCACCTCCTTAAGGTGATCAAAAACCTATTGTCTTGATTCTGACCAAGAAAAATTCCCCTCCTTTGTCAAATATATTAAAGGTACAGTCAATTGAGAAAATTTATGTACAAACCTCATGTACTAAGTGTATATACCTAATAACCCTCTCAACTGTGTCAAATTCCTAGGAGGTGTCCAATCTAATATTACCTAAATATTTACTCTATCAACCTTGAATCCACCTCCTCCAATCACATGGCCGAAGTAAAATAAATCTGTCATGTTAACCTCACACTTAGAAACATTTTTATATAATGAATTAGTCTCTATAATACCCAATACCAATATGTCTCATGTGATCCTCACATGTCTTACTATAAACCATAATGTCATTGAATAATACCAACACGAAATTTTGTAGGTGGTGGTTGAACACATGGTTCATACAAGGCTGAAATGTAGCGGGTGCATTAGAAAATCCAAACAACATCACAAGAAACTCAAAGTGACTATATTGACATCTGAAATTTTTCTTCTACACATCCCCCTTTCTAACCTTAAGCTAATGGTATCCATATCTCAAATCTATTTTAGAAAAATATATTTCACCATGTATCTCATCCATCAACTCATTAATGTGAGGCACGAGATACTTATTCTTAATGGCTTTCTTATTGAAGACATGGTAATCTATGCACATCTACATGGTTTCATCCTTCTTCTTCACCAAAAATTCCTAAGAAGGAAAAGGACTGGAACCGGGCATAGTATGTCCAATGTCTAGAAGATCATGTATGGTCCTCTCAATATCATCCTTAAACCATTTGGGGTGATGGTAAAGATTTGTGACCACGTGTTTTATTTCCTCAAGCTTGATCACATGATCAAATATTCTATCTGGAGGTACACCTAGAGGTATATCATTGAAAATTGTATTGTGCTTATCCAATAGGACTTGGACATAAACATGATACTCTAGTCTATCATCACTTGGATTCTTATTCAAAACCAAGAACTGAACTACCCAATCCACATCATTGTTCCTGAGAATCCTCTCCATTTGTTTGGTCGTGAAAACTTTGGTTGCATCAGAAGATAATCATCTCAATACCACATTCCTACCATTGTACCTAAACTTCAACTCCATCATCTAAAACTTAGTCCAAAAACTCACCAAGCGAGTGGAGCCACTACACTCCAAGCACTATGTTGGTTTCCCCAATACCAATAATATATAAATCATCGATAGCCGTATAGTTACCCATAGTGATGATCAACTGTGGGATCCTCTGTGTGCATCTCATTGACTCCCCTTTGACAAAAACAACATTGAATCCCTCAAAGTCTTCTACATGTAGACCATATCTCTCTACCATAGTGGCATCAATAAAATTATGGGTGGCCCCACTATTAATAAGCACTACTACACATTATCCCTACATGACTCCTTGAACCCTGAATGCCTTATACCTAGGGGTACTATAAAATTTATCTATAGTCTTAGTGGGAAAGGTCTCCTCTATAGTCTCAACACCCACACTATCCAAAACATCACTCTCATCAAGCCCATGAGGTTCTACTACCTCCTCTCCCTCATCATCATTGTCCTCGTAGACCTCAATGTTGTGGGCCTTTCCCTTCCTAGAGAAATTATTTCCATGTACCTGGGTAAAGTCACTCAAAACATACATAGTTCTTCCACCTCAATTCCTCCCTAATCTCTGGTGTAATGCTTGGATTCCTAGTTAAGACCTATCTCCTGTCATCCTATCTAGGTAGATGCATTTTTTATTGAACTCTGAATGGAAACCTAAACTTTAGAGTAGAAAAATCCAAATCTTGAGCTCTCCTAATGACCTCATGAAATGAAGGAGGCTCAAATTCCTTCACAAATCCAACCAAAGCATTTTCCAACCCTACAATGAATAATTAAGTCAACCTTATCTCATACATATCAGGAACCATCACTAAGAGTCTCTAAAACTTTGCAACATACGTATCCAAGTAACAAGTCTGTCTCAAGTGAGTCAACTCCCTGTAGAATCTATCAGGATATCTCCTATCAAATATATCCTTTAACCTCTCTCTGAACTATGCATATGTATAAATTTTCATGTTCCCTTGTGTCACTAGTTCCTGATACCACCAATTATGCGCATCTCCCTAAAGATGTAGGATCAGAAATTTAATTGCATCCTCTTCACAAATGGGGTTTAGATCTAAATCTATCTTTAGCTTTTGGACCCATGACCATGCAGTACTTCTTAGAGCCATCAAAGTGTGGAATATAAATCTACCCCAAACACCTTTGTAACTCAGATACTAGCTTGTGATGGTCTCTCTTGGGCTTGTTACCAATCTTCATCTTGGAAAAATATAGAAATAACATATTATGTTTTGAAACCCTCTCTCAAAGTTTGGGGTATTTTCCTCAACAAAAATCCTCATCAATCACCTATGTTGGCTGCTCTATATGTGACACTTCATAATCTTTTAGAAAAGAGGGCTCATGAAGAATCAAAGGATTTTTACAAGAATGGGGGGAATTTCTACCCTAAATTATTGTTCTCACCTTTTCCCTATTTTTCCCAGATCTGATCTGATTCATATTATATGTGAGATGGCTCAAGTAGAGGTTGGTTGTCTATTATTGTTTCACCATGTTGATGAACATTTTCTTCATAAATGCTTATTGAGATATTTCACATTCTATTTCTTATCTACCATATTCTAACCTTATTTTTGAGTAGTATTCCTCTTGGAATATACCTTCATTCACTACCCAACAAGTTGGAAGAAAGGTGGCTCTGATACCACTAAAATATCCCTTTTATGAGATCACTTTAAAACTCATAAGTTGATAAAAAAACCTACAAACTACAATTCTGATTTTTCTAGGATAGTAAGGTATAAAAATGTAAAAAACTTATCTTCCAAAATAACCACTTCCAATAATACTGAGGAGCTTCCAAAGATGTAGAAAAATATATATAACAATAAAAAACTAAGAAATAATTTATAATCTCCAATGCTAAATTTATTTTATTAATTTTATGACAACAAATGAGGGAAAAGTACAACTTATTGTAAACTCCATATGATTAATAGAAAATGTGTGGATTACTTTTTTTATGACATTAATATGATAAGAACAAGATTTATATCTGAAATCTCTGGAAACATGTCATGGGAACCCTTCCAAAATTCTTTTTGAATTTCCTACATAGGTCGCTCTACTTGTGGTAGACACCCAACAACCCCAAATCTGAAAATAGATGAAACCCTTATTGAAGAATGGTTTTCCTCCTTCTCTGAAATTGAATTTTTGATTACTCTCCATATCTGATTCAAAAATATGAATAACAAGCTAGGGATATGGATGGAAAACCCTCACCAAAAATAATTATCTGCCAACTAGGGATGGATCTCTTACCACCATCGAAGCTAGGGATCCTATAGAATCTGAACTCCACAAGAAATACGTCTGAAAATAACAATAGTTGAAAAATAGTTGAATGTCTGAATGATCTCTAAAATACCTCAAGTAAATATATATAGCATTTTTCCTCTAATAAACCCCAAATGGACCCCCTTTGGGGTATTTTCTCATAAACATAAATATGACTTAAGTGACTTTATTTTACACATGCTAAAAAATACACTTAAGTTGTCCCAATGAATAAATAAAAACATAAAGTACCATGTATTCACCCAATACTTAATTCAATGACAAAATATAACATAAAGTGAAGATGGTATCAAAAATAAAACCATACCCAATAACCTCCAACGTATTTAGCTTCTTTTGTATGACCAAAGCTAAGAAAGAAATAAGCCTCTAGGCCTCTGGTGTAGGAATGGGGACATTATATAAAATGACATCATTTTATTGAATTCTCTCTTTTAATGTTTTGAACATACTAAGTCTTAAGGTTGACAACAGGGATTTAAAAGAAGGAGATAGTGTGACTTATATATGCAAGGAAATCAGGACAAGACTACATGAGAGTTATAGGGGGATTTGTGCCTTCTCTCTTTCATTTATAAAAGAGTTTAGAGCTCATTTAAATAAGATACTCAAATATTTCCTTGATTAACACTTTAAGACAATTTTAATATTTATGGGGATGATGCCACATCCCACATTGATGTCCTAATTTTTGAGTTTCAGATAAATATCAAGAAGGTTGTTTTTGATCACCGCCAAGTAAAGCAAATACATGCAATTAAGTAAAGAATATCGGTAACCCTATTTAACGTGAAGTCATGAGATTACTTAAAGAATGTAAATAACCCTATTTATCATAGTGTTTGAATGCCCCTTATTTTCAAGTTATTTCAGTTATAACAAAAAAAAAATTGGCTCTTGTATCGCCTCGAGTGGTGATTAAGTGAAGGGGGGTAAATATATTACTATACCAAGTTATGAGACCTTGCATTTGTATGATGCTATTTTAAAAATTTGAATTGTATGATTATTAGACTCCACGGGAGTTAACCAATTTTAGAATCTTAGTCTTTTTTCTTGTCACTTGTAAAGGCAAGTTGTTATTGGAATGAAAATTTTACTACTTTTACCCATTTGGTAAACTATGTTATTAGCTTGGGCTTTGGATTTAATATTGACATCCTCATTCTTTTTTGGACCCCAGGGAGTCATAAATAATACATCAAGTAAAACTTATGTATATGGTTTTGATCTATATGTCACAATTTCTGGCCCATATAATATTGTGAAAGATCCCTCATGCAATATAGCAATATGAGTTGTTATTATTGCACTCCAATTTGATATTATTGGTTTGTTAGGATAATATAAGTAACCTATTAATCTAATATTACATTTATAAATTTCACTTATGGAAGACAATGAGAAAACATCTAAATGGAAACTCAATTACTTTAGGATGTCTTAGAGATATAAATTTTATGGAAAAAGTTTTTTTTTTATGTTTTTGGTGCAAGGCATATTGCCCCCTATCATAGGCATCAGTCAGAATGAGAATATCATTAAACGTTAACTACATTGTTCTTACTTAAGTAATATAAACACGAGTTAAGTATGTTAAAAAAAATAATTATTGAGTTTTCATTATCAACACAAAACAATTTGTGGACACTATCGCCCATTTGTTGGCAACATATTTAAAGAAATATTTTGTATGACATAAATTTTTGTGTACTTATCCTTAACATCATCAAAAATGCCAACCCAAAACATTTTAAAACCTTTTGTGTAAATTTTTGAGTAATTTGATAAAAAAATTTACCGTAAAGGAGGAAGGTTTTAAATATTACTCAAACAATCCTATGGGAAAATCAGATAAATCATTAATATTATGTGTGTGTGTGTGGGTGTGTGCGGGTGTGTGTGGTTGTGTAGTGTGTGTGTGCGTGTGTGCACGCGCGTGTGTGTGTGTGCATGTTTGCGTGTGTGTGTGTGTGTGTTTGTGTGTGTGCACGCGCTTGTGTATGCATGTAGTCGTATGCACATGTGTGAGTGTGTGTGTGTGTGTGTGTATGTGTATGTGAGTTTCTGTGTGTGTGTACATGTGTGTGTGTGTGTGTGCGTGTGTGGGCGTGTGTGCATGCGCGTGTGCGTGCACGCACGTGTGTGTGTTTGTGCATGTGTGCGTGTGTGTGTCATGCGTGCTTGTGCATGTTTACACACATACATGTGCGTGCGCATGTATGCATGCATATGTGTGTGTTTTTGTGTGTTATTGGTGTGTGTTTTTTTGTGTGTGTGTGTGTGTGTGCATGCACGCGTGTGAGTGTGTATGTGTGTATGTATGTGTGTGTGTATGCACGTGCATGTGTGTGTATGTGCACACACACGTGTGTGTGGATGTGTGTGCGTGTGCTTATGTATTTAGGTGTGTGTGTGTGTGTGTGTGTGTGTGTGTGTGTGTGTGTGTGTGTGTGTGTGTGTGTGTGTGTGCAGTGTGCATGTGCATGTGTCTTTGGGTTTGTGTGTTGTGTGTGTGTGTGTGCGCGCACGCGTGCATGCGCGTGTCTATGTGCATGCGTATCTATATGTGCATGTGTGTGTGTGTGTGTGTGCATGTGGGTGTGTGCATGTGCATGTGTGTGGGGGGGGGGACCAACCTTATAGATATTGCAAAAAATATTGAGGGTTTTTTTAATCAGATTAAACGAAGTTTCATGATATTACCTAACCACCTCTTGGGAGACATAGTTTAAAACCTATTAAAGGGACTACGTAGGACTTCCAAATTGGAATTTTATGTTGTAGGCACGACTGCATGGAGGAGAAAAGATGGAATAAGATTTGGAGATTGATGCCAAGCTAGGTAGGAATTCCTTTTTTCCTTCCTATAATATTGATGCATGCTTGAACATTGCTCATTTAGTTTCTTAAAAAAGGAATGTTGGGATATAATAGATTTAGATGATTGTAAAACCAAGTTGGTTGATTTTTTTGTCTTTGAATGAATTTATATGGGTGTTTATGGATTTAAAATCATACATTAGTAGGGTTATACATCTATGCACATTATATGTGGATGCTACTACTTATTCATTAATGGTTTTGGCTAGGCTTACTCATGAGTGGTTGGAAAATCTTATGACATAAGTTTCTTTGTTGATTGAGAAAATATTTTTTTTAAAGGAAGATTATAGTTGTGGTTAAATAAATATTTTTTATTTATAAGTTTATGCACTTATATGAGTGTCTATAACTTTTGATTCTTGCAAAAAGGGGTATACAACTATACATGTTTATATATTTTGATATTGTTCTTCTGGGTGTATGTTCATAAATGTATTTGGGCATGCATGTCCGTAAGAGGTTTCCTAATTATGTGATATTGATTTATCTATATTATTTGGGATGTAATTTTTGGAAAATTGACAAATTATGATTTTGGACTAATACTTCGGGTTGATTTGCCCTATGGGATTAGTTGAAATTTTTACTCTTGCAGTCTCTTGTCATGCTATGTGAATACTCGACATTATGAGATAATTTTTGGGTTCTATTTTGCAACTAGCTTGCAAGAAATAAAAAGGCATGTCAGTGACATGCTAACCCTTTATTTCATATTATTTTAATTAGTGCATAGTAAAAATTGATAATACTAGTGAAGAATGTCACTTTTTGGGGTACATGTTGAGAAATACCTTGAAGGATTTCGTGACCAACCATGAATTACTTTCTCCAATTGTAGTTACTGCTTTAGAAACATATGTATAGAGAGACAAATATGATTTGATTCATTATAGTTTTCAGCTGCTTCATGTATTTATATGAATTAAAGTTTATAAAATATGAGAAAAATGATTCTTTTTTGTATTTACTAGTTGAAATTGTAACCTCTCATTTTTATAGGATAGAAGAGGTCATTTCATGCTAAATTTTATTGAGAATGGTACGTCTAAAAATGTTTACTTATGTGAAGAAACATAAAATTCAAGTATAATGGAAAAACAAATCTATTATTTGATTCGTGTTTGAAGCTCTTCCTTGAAATTAGTTGTGTATTATAAGTCTCCTCACTTCATTTCAACCATGGGTTTGTAAGATTCATGTTGTCTATAATTTTTATTTTATATTGAGATTAAAACACCCTTAAATGCGGCTATCGAGATTGAATAGTTAACATTGTGGAAATATGTGTTAGTTTTCACTTTAAAGTAAATTTTTATTTTAGTTTTATATACTGAAATTACCTAAGGATATTGTCCAATAGTTATTTTCATTTGATAGAACCAACTTAAGAGAAGAATACTTATCATGTGAGTTAGTATTATATTCTATTAAAAATATGTACCATTGTAGTATCATCAATCAAGCCCTTGGATGGTTGTGGTTACATCCATACAATGAAAATTGGCTTATAGGATCATTAGTTGTAATTTACTTATTTAGTACAAATAATTTGTTAGGGTTGGAAACACTTATTAGTTGAGGTTTAATTGATATCAAACATGGTTGTACTTGTTTTTCCACATATCCCAATACTGGAAAACCTTAGTGACCTAGTTAAATATAAGCACCAATAATTAATAAGTGATAAGTTGTTAAGACTAGTGAATACACATGATAGATTCATTTATTAAATATAAAAAACCTATTAAAGGTGGTAGTAAGTTGTTGAAACCTAAATAAGAATATGTTTTTTGTGGCATAATAAGTAATATTATCATTAGCGTTGAATTTCATTATTGGAATTCAATTGGATGGTATAATAAACTTGTTTAGAACACATTCAAAATGTTTGTAAGAGACTTTTGCACAAATTTTCCTTCTTGGGAAATGGTAATAATGCATTTTTTTTAGCATGCTCATGTGCTTATACTATCACAAGTACTATTATCATCACCTTACCCTTATTGGAGAATTTGACTTGTATTGTGTTACATTGGTTAGGACACAAAATAACTTGTATGTATTTCTAATTTTGAAATAGTATGGGTGATGCCAAGAAATATTGCATTTTGGCATCTTCAAAGTGTGAAGCTCATATAAGGGTTATTAGTCCTAGAATTCTTAATTATTGAACAACAACCATCATCTTGGAAAAGTTTGTAGCATTCATTTGACTTGACCATTAGTTTACATGGATTTTGACTCCTCTGCACGGTGTTTATATTTCTATTCTTCCATCTATAGAAGATTCATGAGTAAAAATAGTTATTATCATAATAATACGTCAACGTGGATTTAGTGTTGAGTAAACTATAGGGTATAACTCTAATTCGAGTGGAGTTGAATACCCATAACCTATTCTACCAAATTATGACTATAGACATGGATATATACCATTTTTGATGTATATCATGTATAATGCATGACCTTGTCATGACATAAGAGGTCCCTTTGTTTAAGTTTAATTTAATCACCTTATTTCTAAGAGGTATGTATTAGATAATCTACTAAAAATTTTCCCAATTTTGACATGTTGCACCTAACTAAATCAGAAATAAGAGAAGCAAAATAAATTTGGATAGAAAATATTTGGTATAACACGTGGTGTAAAATTATATACCCTTGAAATTAAAGTGGGCATCAGACTTTGATTGGAATTCAAATCTGCATGCACCTTGGGGGGTGTCAATGAAAGAGTATAAGGGAGTAACTTACTAAGTGTCTTATAGTGGATAGAGAAAGAGAAAACCTCATTTGTGTGGGAGGTACATTGAAAAGGGTAAAAAAAAGTCTATAATTGTATATAGAATGTGAAATTGGAATGTTATGTGTAATTATGAATTTGTGAGTTCGTGTAAGTTCCCTTGTCATTAGATGAATGTGTACATGTTTTCATAAAGAATATTTTGATTAGATTTGATAGATGAAAAGTTAATTATATTCTTACCAATTATAATAGTCATTTTCAATCATATTGGATTTTGGAATAGTAAGACAACTTTAGATGGACATTTTTAAAAAATCAGATTTTTCATGTCTCCCTCGCTAGATTTCTTACACGAATTATTAGTCTTTATAAAACTAGTGTTAAAATAATGGTTATTAGAGTAAGTAATAAGGTAAATGAATTTAAAAACAATTATATGAAAGGATTTTTGAAGAAGACATTAACATTGTAGAAAACTATCATACATTGAAACTTATTAGATATTTTTAGAACACGTTGAAAACATGTAGACAAAGATGTGTTTCTTGCAAAATGACACAAATACAGAATACATACATGTATTATGTGGGAGGAAAAATTTAAATATTGGGTTTTCTATGATTGTAAATTATACACCTACCAATATTATTTCAGAGGAAAATTTAATGATATGAGGTATATGAACAAATTTAGAAGGCATTGATTTTTTTTCAAAACATAATAGCTACGGATTTGGAGTTGGGATGGAGAAGGAAAGATACCTTGCCTCAATTTGGTTATCTTCCATTCCTTGCCATAGACTAAGGAGGGGAATGAAAAAAAAAAATGTTGAGAATATGGTTGGAACCCCATATTTAATACTTCACACTCTCTTAGTGATGATTAAGGAGACAAACCTTATAGTCCATTGTTACCTTCTTTCTTAGTGGGGGTGATACTATGAGTGACGTAGTTATATGATGAACAATATTTATTTATAACTTATTATATGTCTTTTTTTATTATTGATAAATGGTTTTGGAGGGACCATACCCCATGACACAAAAGGCTCAAAATCCAGAAATTACAATAAAAGTGCAGTGGTTTTTTTTATATTTGGGGTCCAATCCCTATAAAAAAAAAGCCTAAAGAGTGCTAGATTGAACATTCCAAAGAAAGGCAGGGGTAGACTTCCAATAAGAATCCCTACAACAACCAAAAACACAACTCTATAGTAGTTACATAACTGCAAAAAACCCACTATGAGACAAATGGGTACAAGATAAAAATAGATAACTATTTAAGAAACTCATTAAAGACCTTCTAAGCTTCCACCAAGGCCTTGTAAAGGTTGAGTGTTGCTTGCTTGTCTGGGTCCTTACTTTCCTTAGCAAAAACATTATTTTTAGCTTTTCCCTATTTCCATATCTCTTCAAAAACACCACTTAATTCACAAACCTATTTAAATTGAGTTTGAATAAACTTGATAAAAGTCATGTGCATGGATAATTGATTGATTTTCTTGGTAATAATATGATATCTTCTCCATTTCAAGATGTTTCTTGGAGAGGCTATCATTTTTTTCCTATAGTTTGGAAAAGGCCATGTTACTTGAATCATTCATGGTGTCATATTTCACCAGGAATTCCACCTTTTCTTTGATGCTTCTGATAGCACCAGGATATTATTGCAATTGGGCTTGCATGTTATTGTACAGGTTGGGTTCAAGGGTAGAGTTACTCATATTGAGAAGGATTTCAACTAACAATTTTTTTCCCCTTTGTTTATACTACGCAACACTCTTTAGTAGGGTAGTGGGAGTGGGAGATCATAAAATTTGGGTTTTTTAGATCAAATCCTAGGCTGTTGTGGGGGAGGAGGAGCTAACTAGGGAAGTAAGATAATGGAGAGAAACATCATGAAAATATTGTTGCAAAAGGAAATTTAATCCTTGGTGCATGGGGAAGGGATCTAGCATGGGCTTGAACCTCCAACACCGACTTTTCTACAAGATATTGAAGGATGTAATAGGTAAAAGCTTAGCCTTAGTCAAATGTTCCTGAAATGATTCAACAACACAAGATGGTGAAGAGGAACAGAGTAGAGAACATGGCCTTCGTAATTGACATACCTTACCACCATCTTGGTAACATCATTGTAAGGAGGGGGTAAGGATGAGATCAGATAATGCCCAGATTTACCAATTTTTAAAAATTCATCTTCCTCCATGAACCTCTTCTCCTCATACTTCCTTATCAAATTTGTTTCTATAAAATTTTATTCCATCCATCCTAAGACCAAGTGATGAAGGAGATCATAGGCTCTCAGTGCAATGGTGAATTACTTTCCCTTGAAATGTGATAACCCTTTCTTTCCAATTACAATAAAATTTTAGAGATATATATGTATGTCATGACCTTTGATTCTCTGAATAAAATATGTGAATCCATCCACTGTCTAAGGCCTCTCCATAAGATTATGTGTTCTCCTTCCAAGAGGGATCACAAATGGGCTCAACACTGGAAAGGTGGGCCTCCCATAGTTAGAGATAGATTAATCGTACAAAATGATAGCACATATCGATGACTACTAGAAATAGGCTCTACAATAGCTCCACTAACTAGTTGAAATAGGATTGAGAAATTTTCACAGAGATTTCTAGTTTTGATTACAATGAAAGAATGGCTTTCCAACAATTTTCTCCTTGATCGAGATAAAAGTGCAACTGGCTGAAAAGAGAAAGTGACCATTTGATATAGAGATAAAGTCACATAGAGTGGCGTACCCATTGACAAGGCACCACACATGACTATGCCACCGTCATGTACTAATGAGACTAGGATAGGTGGCCTTAGCATCTTTAGTAATGATGATCTGAGGTCATGTGGGAGATTTCATTGTGATCATGCCAAAATTTAAATTAATTAATGATGACTCCTTCATTGGCTAAGGCATCAGATGTACACTATTACCTTCCCGGTAAGTGTGGCAAATAATAACTTTATTAAACTCCTTAAAATTCCCTTGGCTTCATTTATGAATTATTTAATGGTCTGACTGGGAGGATAGGTGTCTTTGAGATTATATATACTGTTGAGAGAGTCACCCTCAATTATTAAATTTTTAACCTTATAATCCTTAGCAATTCTAATCCCCCATATAATAGCTTGAGCCTCGGTAAAGTGATTAGATTTAACTCCCATTGGACCTGTGAAGGAAATAAGGGGTTGTCCCAGATGATTTTGAATTAAACCACCTCCACCTAGTATACATGGATTTCCCTTAGAGGCTCCTTCAAAATTTAGCTTGTACTAACCTTCTAAAGGAGGAATCTATTGGACAAGAGACTTATCAATGCTAGGAGTTTGTATGTGAGCACTGCCAATCTAAATAGTCCATTTATTCATAAATATATCCTCATCTTTGGGGAACTTGGATTTTTTGTGGGGCTTGAAGTTCAGAATATTCTCCTTGAATTCAATAGTGATTTCATTGAGAAGTCTCTAACTAGATTTGTTGATATTTCTAAAGATAATGGAGTTTCTAGCCTTCTATATTCTCCAAAGGGTGTGTGGAAAGATGAGTCTCTAAATAGCCTTCTGAAATGTTGTGTTTAAAGGGAGGTTTCCAAAGTTCCTAAGCTTGAACAATGTCATTTGGGAAGGTCCAGGAAATGCCAAATCTATCAATAATAAGTTTCCAGAGAGAAGATGCAGTAGGGCATTACAAAAATAGAAGATGTGCATAGACTCATATTCCATCTTGAATTGACAACATCATATTCAGGCATGGTAGATCCCCTCTTGGTAAATTTATAAATGGTTAGGATGATCCTATTCAAAACTAACCAAAGGACATGATTGATTTTATGGGTAAGCTCCTTATACCAGATTTTTCTCTAGTCAAAGTTGTAAGAGATGTTACCCGTGAACAATTGATAACCAAGTTTTGACCGTGTAATCACCATCAAAAGATTGAACCCATAAGAACTCATCTTGGGCTTTTGACTGACTTAAAGGGATATGTTTAATTATTCTTTTAATTTCCTCAAGAAGATCTTATTTGAAAGGTCAAAATGAATAGTTTTAAGGAGTTCTTCCATTGAATTCTACCATTGATGCTGCAGCTATGTAATCATTGAATTGTCTTCCCAACTTGAGAGCTGGGATATGCATTATGTGAACCACTTTGACTCTTAAGGTGTTTCTTTGGAACCATTCTAGCTGTTGGTTACATGATTCTTAATATCTTGGAGGAGGTTACAATCAGCCCAATTATCTTCCCAGAAGAGAAATGTATTTTCCATTTCCCAAATTCCATTTACAACATTTTAACTAGTAGATATCTTCTAGTCTTGACAAGGACTAGGTTATTCCAAAATATAGATCCATGAGGAAGAGTCTCAAGCTTCAAAAAGTTTTGAGGATTACCTTGATCAAGATATTTGGATTTGATAAGATCTGTCCAAGGGTGATCTTCCTTCAGCAGTATCCATCTCATTTTAGAGATGAGGGAAGTGTTCATAATTTTTAGATTCTTAATTCCTAAACCACCCATTCCTTTGTTAGTGAAAACCTTGCTCCAAGCCACTAAATGGAATTTGTTCTTCTCCTCAGTGCCAGTCCATAAGAAGTGTTTTTGAATTATTTCAATTCTATCAATAACAACAATGGCTGGAATGAAGAACATAGACATGATGTAGATGGGGAGGTTTTGGAGCATGATTTTGATAAGAAGGCATTTCCTAACATTAGAAAGGATGGCCCTCTTCTAACCATCCAGTTTATTTTGGAACCTGTCATCCATAGAAGAGAATTCTAGACATCCATAGAAAATTTGTTAGTACGTAAGGGAAAAGCAAGATAAGTAATGGGAAGAGAGCATAATCTCACATACCCAAGATTTGAGAAATTCTTCTTTGTTTGACTGGGAAAGCAGTATTGAAGAAATAAATTGAAATTTTGTCAAAGTTGATATGATTCCCCGAAGCATTCGTCATAATTCATAAGAATGAGCTTCATCATCTTAGCTTCTAGAAGAGAAGCTAGAAGATATAAGATTATTCTCAAATAAGCATGAATTGTTCACTGTGAAATGAAAACTGATCTTATGTTTCAAATCTTCCTCTGGTTGCTCACTCTTTCATTGTAAAATGGGCATCAAAATCGTTCTGTAAGACTGAAGATGACTTGTTATGTAAAGAGAAGTTGTCATTGTGGTCAACTAGCCCATCGAACCTAAATATTATTCTACACATTGTTAAAACGTAATAAGGTGAAGGAGAAAGAGCGACCAAAGCGCATAGGAATATGAGCGAGGAGGTGAAGGCAACTAAATCACCCACTTTGGGAAAAAATTCTGAGTTCCTAGTCACATACTACTATTTATGATGAATCGCCACTGTTGGAGATGGAGCTTTGCAAATTCAGCGGTGGTATTGTGGGGCTTTCATCTGAATCCACTCACATCTATAAACTTTATGGCCCAAATGTTTTCAATCAACGATCCCAGTTGTACTTACTTGTATCCTCGTCATCTAATATCTACGTGTATGTCTCTGGACATGGGAGCGTTGTTTCCAGGACGTCAACGCCCATAAATCCTCGTCCTTCAAGGTGCCCCTAAAAAGGATGTTGACATTTACTCAGTCCTTGTAAGCATCTTATATTCTTATTGTCTAGCCTTCAAACATGTATTTGCAATATATGCTCCTTTCCCAAATGGAACCATATAAATATAAAGTCTATGCAACCATAATAAAGGACCAAGCTCACTAATCATCTATTACCATCACCTAAGGTTGCATCCAAAGGAATTCTAAGAGCATCAGGGCATCCATCTAGCTTTCACTCAAGGGATAAGGGGACTACATTTTTATGCATACACAGCATAGGAAGGGAAGTCTCATTTTTCCATCCACACATCTATGCTTACATTTGGTACATCTAGCTATTGCATGTTATCACACACACTTGTGCAAGGGCTTTATATAAGTAGCAATTTCTAGGGACACGATTCACTACACACACACACAAGAACTACATGGAGTCTAAAATGTAGTGCAATTCTCAGTTGTAAGATCACTCAGTTGAGTAACTGTCGGGGTTATTCTGACTCCCCATTTGCATCTTTTTCTTTTTAGGATTTAATGTATTTTGGGGTTTTGTAGGAGGTCATTTATTTTACAGGTTACATGCATAATTCTGTGGAGCTTAGTGCGACATACAGTGAGATCAACAAACGAAGGTTAACGACCACCTTGCGACACAAGAAAAATCTTTTTTTGACCATTTTCACAGTCACGTGTGCCCAACAGAGGTCTCCAGTGCCCAGGTTCCCCTAACCCATTCTAGGCACATTGGTCTAACTTGTTCTGGTAGTTACAAAATTTTCTAGGTGTTTTGGCGAAAAATCTTCTCCTCTTATTCATCAAATTTCTAGTCCAAAGTACTTGAGGATACATTGAGAAATCAACTAAGTCTTTTATTCTCTCTTTTGCACCTAGGGATTAATTTTTATCTAGCTTATTTCTTGGGTCAGCTCTTTACTTTATTTCTTATTTATCATATAAGACTCTGAAATATATAGAGTTTAGCATAATTTTATTTTTGTTAAATAATTTGGTGAACCCGACGTGATTCTTCTTCTGTTGCTTGGGATAATCTAGACACTTTTTCTGCTAATGACTCTCATATATAATATATGGTATTTTATGATCATCTCCCTTATTTTCATCATAAGAAGCACTCTCCATCACTTTTTTTAATTCTACCACCTAATTTGGAGAGTCCAACACAATTACTGAAAGCACAGATGCTTTTGATACTATTCCTACTGAACCATACATAGACGATTGGTTAACTCTTCTCAATGAGGATGACATTCAATATAACCTCGACACTTCTTCCAACCCATGAATGGTTTTTTTTTATCCACTTTTCTCATGCCTAATGAGAAAAAATATATCAAACAATTTCTTCATGAATTTTATGATATATTTGCATGGAAATATAGTAATACTCCTGGTATTGATCCTTTCGTAGCCACACACAACATTTTCCTTCACCCTAGTGTGAAACTCGTTCAATAAAAAATATGCAAAATACATCTAAAGGTCGTACTACTCATCAAAGAAGAGATACAACGCTTATTAGATGATGGATTTATTCGCACTGTGGATTATCTTGAGTGGATATCTAATATTGTTTCAATTATGAATTCAGATGGATGGGTCTATTATTGCACCAATTTTTAGGATCTTAAGAATGATTCTCCCAAAGATTGTTTTCCACTATCACATATTGATGTCATTGTTGATTCCACTAATGGATATGATATCCTTTCTTTCATGGATGGCTTAGCTGGTTACAACCAAACCAAAATTAACCCATCATATCAGGAAAAGCTTCATTTACTACGCATTGGGGAACATTTTGTTACAATTTCATGCCCTTTTTCCTTAAAAACATTGGGGCTACTTACCAGCAAGAAATGCCACATATATTTCGATGACTATATTCATAAGATCCATGAAGATTACATTGATGATATACTTTCCAAATCATGACATCATTCTACACATGCTCAAGATCTCCGCACACTCTTTGAATTTTTATGACAATATAAAGTATGGTTAAATCCAAAAAAGTATTTTTTTTTGAGTTACAACTAGAAATATCCTTGGGTAAATTATCTCACAATGTGGAATTGAAATAGATCCCAATAAAATTTGTGCTATTATTGACATACCTGCACCTTGTAATTTGCATTGGTTACACTCACTACAGGAAAAAATCCAGGCCATCTGTCATTTTATTTCATAGCTTGCTAAAAAAACCCAACCATTCACATTCTTGATGAATAAAGACACTAAATTTATCTGATACGATCATCGTTGTTGTCATGCAAATGTGCAACAAGGAAATTGTCAATTTCTAAGCATGACAATTATACCCCTATGGTAAAAATTACAAGTTTTACCCTTCCACGATACCTCAGGTCTAGCCGGTCAATCTAGTAACCTCCAAATTGATGTCAAATCAGTCCCCTAGGTGATTTATAAGATTCAATTCAAAACCCTTAGGTGATTTTAGGAGTTCATTGAAAAATACAAACTTCAGGCAGTTGTAGGAAGGGATATCACTAGCATTCCTAGCACTGGAGCAACCCCATGGAGCTGAAAAGAAAAATAAAAACCAGACATGGAAGTGAATAAAAGGCCTTATAACATCATGGAAGTTATTTAGGAATATTCAAGATAGATTCAGAGAAGTTGGGGCAGTTTCACCAAAATCAAGGTTCATAGGCCTAGGTAGTGCACAAGACAAAAAAGGCTACTAAGCTTCAGAAGGTGATTTTGGGAGCTCCAGATTGAGTTAGGAGAAAAAAATACATCTTTAGAAAGGTAATTCTAATCCCTATAATATGGTCGAATAATATTTTTCATAACACCTTGGAGAAATCAGTTTATAACTAGTTTTCTCCATGCACATCTAGCAAGCCAGAAAAAAAAAACTCTACTTTCTTAGGTATCAAATGGAGGAATCCAAACCTTATTCCCCAACCATTAGATTTTGTAAGGAAATTTTCAGTCAACATCATATAAAATTTCATCAAAAACATCCATCGGGAGCTAAAGTTATATCCGTTTCAAGTTTCCCTCTAGGAGCAAGTTCAAGAGTTGGTAAAATTTTGAACAGGACATGTGTCAACTCCAATAGCCTGGAGGAATTTCATGTCCCATACATCCCTCAAGAAAAGGGACATCAAGGACATAAAAAATTCACCCAGCCACAAAAATCCCTCTGGATCCTCATACGACCTCTCAGACCTCTAGTTTAGTTCCTAGGTGCTTATTGGAACCTTCATCCCCTGTCGTCGGATCACTGCCACATGTCATCACCAGGGTGATGTGTGTAATGTGTGTGTAATTCAATATCCCTTTAATATCCCTCATTCTCAACCTACCTATTCGGCATCCCCATATACTGGAATGCCACATCCATCATATGTCCAACACCAACCCTCTTCCGCTATAGGAGGTACCCCATCCATCACCACCTACCAATGACCTCATCAAGTTAATGATGGACAAGATGCAGACACTGGAGGCATTGGTTTCTGGCTCACGTAATTCTCTCACTTACGATGAAATTTTTAATGAGCCCATCCACCCATCCATTCATATTCGTCCATATCCCGTACATTGGGAGATGCATAAATTCAACCCCCTCAACATTAAAGAGGACCCACAACAGCATTTGTGGTCTTTCAAACATGGGTGTTATCTGATCACCCATGATGAGGCTCTACTTCTGAGGACCTTTCCCATGTCTCTGACCGGGCCCACATTAGACTAGTATAGTGAATTACCTAGACATTCTATCTACTCATTTAATCATGTATCCCAAGCCTTCCTGGATCACTTCTCGATTAACATCATTAAGAAGGTTACCATGACTGACCTCTACTCTACGCGTCAATATGAAAATGAATCTATCGTAGATTTTGCTGCTCATTGGCATAGCCTGATCAATCAATTCACATTCCAATTACCACAAGCTAACTCATAGAGCTCTTCACTCGGGCTTATGCTAGACATATTTCACCAACCCTGTAGGTGCAAACTTTCTGAACCTTCGATGATGCGTTCACCATGGCACGAAAAAACTAGAGATTCAGGCCATCGAAGAAAAGAAAATCCAACTACGAAATAAGAATGCTGCATTTAAGTCAAACGATACCTCTTCTTCTTAGAAACCACAAAATAATTATTCCAAATCCAAGGGAACCACCAACGCAGTGGTACTCCAGGTTGGCCCGGCTCACCCATCAAATCAGGCTAAACCCCTCATCTAATCTTTCCCTTGTCCATACTTTTTAATTCGGACGAGAACAACCAAAATACACACCAATAAGGGAGCCTTATTCTTTTGTTTTAGAAAAGCTTATCAAATTTGGCACTATCACCCTTCCTCCTATAAAACCACACATTGGTTTTGATCCTGCTTTCCCCACACCTGTGTGGTACAAAGAGCACGACTTATGTAACTATCATCGGGTAAAATGTCATAGTGACGACAATTACATCACTTTCAAGAACATTGTCCAAGAAATGCTCGAGAACGGTGAGCTGGTCTTAGATAATCCTAACGCACCTGCCAACCAAAACTTGCACATTTTCAAGAAACCATTTCCTAATCACACCCCTTCTTCTAACCAAACTAGGGAGATCTCAACTAATGATAGCACTACTGGTGAGGTCCATGCTATTTTTAGTGATGTATCAGTTGTCTCTCACTTTCTTCATGTCCCTTCCATAGAGGAAATCCTAGCCTGAATTCCTCTACCTACACAGGAATCTACTTCACCTATTCCTCCACCCACAGAGGAACACTCTCCATCTCCTCCCTCACCCATGAAGGAGCCTTCTGTTAACACTGAGACTACTTCGCCTTTGGCTTCTCCACCTAGTGATTCATCACCACCAACACCTCTCCGACCCATGGGAGACACTTTTTCATCTCCTCCACCCATAGAGGATCACCCATCACATCTTTCACCTATCCAAGATCAAGTAGAAATGTTGTTACCTCTAGGTGACCATACTCCATCAGCCACCCAAGATCCTGCTGGCCTACTTTTGGCTCTCTTACCCACAAATACTGAAGCTAACGATTTCCTTGTTTCTCAAACACATTTTATGGGAGTCATCATTCGATCCATGTCGCCCTCACCTACAACGGTACCATTCTCATGCTTAGTTGACCTCCTGGATTATGTTGATAGAGCCTCACTTTGGGGATGTCTTCTCCTACCTGCCTCCACCCAACAATAATTATCACTCACAGACACTTCTACTATCTATCCGAATGTGTTTCAACCTATCAAACCACACATAACCATGGCTCTTGGAACACCCTCTCTGTTGCATCACCACCCCCAGCTACAAACCCGATCCTTTACTCACTAGTCGACATATTCCTACAGTACCTACCATACCTAAACCTATTAGCACTATAGGGGTCATGCCGACATCCACCCTACCATCCAACTATCAAACTAGATTTGTTCACATCTTCCCGAACACATATTGAACCCATTCCCCATCCTAAAAGGAAGACCCAACATGCTAGGCTGCATACCCCTACCTCACCTACCATGCCCTTATCACCTTCACCTCTATCATCCCTCCTAGGACCTCACCCCTCAACCCTAACCAAAAAACCTCCTCCCCACAGTTAATCAAAATCTCACACAACCCCTTTTTCATGACCTGTTATTATAACCAAATGACCCGCACAACCCTCATCATTACCCACAACCTCCTTACCTCATATACCACCACTACCTTCCATCACTTCATCATTACCCATAACACTCCCCTCTCTTCTACCTACACCTCCAACCCAACCTCTGCTATCACCTCTACTGCTTCGCGGTTATCCTCGTGGGTAACGTATCCTCTACCTCCATCTAATTTTCCATCTACATCATGCACTACTTCTTCATCTCTACCAAAGAAGGTGTAACTGAAACTTAAACTCCCAACACATTCCCTCCAAATAACCAAACTTATTACCACCTCAATTTCCAACTCCCCCATTATTCCTTTACCCAAGAAGATACAACCCAAACCTAAGACAACACCACAAAAATCTTTCATTCAGCCTTCCCCTCTTCAGAACACCCTGACTGCAATATCTCTCACAACGCAATCACCCATTACTCCACCCAAACCCACACTCACATCACATTGTGATCCACTGGCAGGATCATGCGCCATTATCCTCTCTAATCTCCTAGAAACCTTTATCATCACACTCCCACCTCTTAGGCCTTATGACTCACTCAAACCTAAACCGCAAGGGTTTGACGATACCAAAATTTATTCTTACCATTGTGTGCCAGGACACAATGTTGAAAAATGTAAGGCCTTAAAAGAAGCCCTCATGTAATTATGTCCTTCTGAATTGAACCTTGATGAGGACCATATTCGACCTCCTCCCATTTCCTCACATATTCGCCCCACACCTACACCACAACCTACATCTCCCCCCCCGTAACCTTTCTATCCACCCCCAAAATTTGAAATCAACGGGGTTCGTATCAGAGAGAACTCACCAAACCGCCACCCAAATGCCAGTGTGCCCAGCTCATTTCACAATACTACTTCCCACCTCTTGGCTTCTCCCTTCCTATCATTAAACCTTTTGTGGCTCACCTACTTCATCTACCTCCCACCCCCGCCTCAAATCAACATGATCCACGTTACTACCCGTGCTTAGAAGGACAAAGGAAAGGAAAAGGTAGTCGACCCACCAGCCAACCTTGTACCCAACATACCATCTGTACCCACACCTAAAGTCACTATCTGTGGCCCCGCATATCCTATTTCTAATGGGGTTACACACCTCGTGATACTCAAAAAATTACACCAATCCTCCCTCAAAATGTCCCTATATGACCTCATTCAAACCTCAGAGTCCCATCGCCAAGCTCTCATGGAGGTCTTCAATCTATTAAGGTTTTACCCAATGACCCTATGTCCTTTGCCTCCATTATTACACCTCATCATGTGGCCTCTCTCAAAAAATTGCCACCTTCTTCTACACCTCCCCCTACTCACCAAGTAACCACCCTCAGCTTCTTAGATGAAGAGATTACACCACACCAAACCGATGACCCTGATCCTACTCTTTTCATCTCCATCCATATTGATAATATACGCGTACGATGTGTTTATGATCGATGGGGGCGTTAGCATTAACATCATCTCCTCTCTTGCATTCGACCAAATGCACACATACCCAAAAATTACATGCACAAAACATCCCGTCATGTTACGTTCATTTAATGACACTATCACTTCTACGCTTGGCACCATCATCCTCCATGTTCACATGGGTCCCTATACTACTGTTCCAGAGTTATTTTTACGTCTTAGATGGGGAGTTTCAAATATAACTTGTTGCTTGGCAGACCCTAGATTCGTGTCATGGGTTGTGTTCCTTCCATTTTTCATCATTGTGTAAAGTTTGAGCATGAAGGACATACCTATACTATTCCAACCGACCCGCCACCTTTCAAAACCTATAACATGCTTTACCAACCCAATGATGTGCTTGTACCCATTAAGGAATCTACGTCCATGACCACTTCCTCTTCACCCACACCTCCATCCACCAGTGCCGCTACTACCTCAACCACACCTCAAGCTTCCATTCCTACCGCTGCCACGACCTCCATGACTGACCCATCATCCTCTCAATCAGCTGGCTCCACCTCCGATCCAACCTCTAACACATCGTCTATCCCAGTTACCTACATATTGACCACCGATCCTTGGAAGGCATTTTTCAACACCTCACTCTGGGGGAGTATTACCTATACAATGTCAACACATTCTTACTCCACAAGAGTATGGAAACCTTCACCAACACCCTCACTATGATCACTGCATAGGTGAGCCTTTCCTTTATCATCCTCCCCACCTTCACACCAATCTCACCTATGGGGAACCCGATACTTCCACTTATACACCTGAACCACCATCACAAAACCTGACCCTTTTTAGACCACCTTCAGTCGCTCACCAACCACCGCTTCACTCACACTTTCCTACACTGATGTGCATGGAAAGGTTTTGGTTTTAGCTTTTACGAGTAAGGTCATCACACTATTATTCCATTTACTACCCACAACCACAATGACCATAGTGGTATCAGCTTTGTTCAACCACCTGCCAAGAAGGCTCACACTGAACTCATTGAGGATATTGACCCTTCTTCACCTACTCCACCTTCTTCACCTCCTTCACCACTTTCATCGACGGAGTCGATGGATCCAGAATCCATTCCTCCTAACTATTTTTTCATAAACAACATTTCCTTGGGACCTTTGACTTATCAATGTGATGGCGAGGCTCCCTCTTCTCTTCCCTTCCCGTATCCTGAAATGATCGATGATAATAAACCTTCTATTAATGTCATTCAATGTCAGGATGATGAGTCTATACTCACCTACCTTTGTGCGGAAGACTCTTATATTCACCAGTTGTTTCCTTTGAGACATAAACCATGTTGAATAAATCGACTAGTGAATTCAACATCCACACTCAGGATGACCCAAACATTCTAAAGATCGGCCAATCTTTAGATACTAGTGAACAGGAAGCCATCACTTCTTTTCTCAAAAATCATAACCATGCTTTCACTTGGTCTTACGCTGACATGCCCGGTATTGACCCCACCATAGTGGTCCACAATAGCTTAACCATTCTCGATGCCAAAACCTATGAAATAAAAGCTGAGGAAAATGCACCCTCGCATTGCTCTTCTGGTCAAAGAATAACTTCAACGCCTTCTTTCCATTTCCTTCATCTTACCCATTGATTATCCCCAATAGATTTCTAACATTGTCCCTATCACTAAGGCGATAGGGGGACTTCACATTTGCACATACTTCTATGACCTTAACCTAGCTTTCCCAAAAGATGACTTTCCTCTACCCGGTATTGACCAACTGGTTGACCTTACCGCTGGTCACGAGATGCTATTGTTGGTACCCAAATTTGTTCTCCTTTTTAGTCTGAGCAGCATCAAAGATATGGCATGAATATTGAAGACATATAGATCATGATATATGTCATTTTCTAGTCTGGGGTATGATCTAACTGGCACTCAGATTTGTGGAGAGATGGATAGCACTCAAATAGGACTTGATCTTATCCTAACTGTTTTAGGTTGTGCCTTTCAACCAAGGTAAGAGAACCTATTTTGTAACCCTCAAATGGTGAAGGAGATGAAGATATCCCTCAATTTGTGTAAATAGTATGAAAAATACCTTGAGGAAAACATGATCAACACCCCAAAATCTGACTCTCACAAGTTTATCACTTCCAGAATATGGGTATGTTTTCAGCAAAGGCAAAGGTTACTAAAGACATTGAAATCTTGATATGTTCTGCATACTTTGGCAAATGGATTTTGATCTTTTTTGGGTATACAGGGAAAAATAGGGGTAAACCAAGGTAGAATTAGTTGTTTTTAATAATTTTTGGGTGGGAGTTTAGAAAACACAAACCAAGGTCCGCCAAACTCTTTAATGATTTAAGCAAAATTTGGAAAAAAAAATTAACAGCAGAAAGTATCAAAATGGTTAACCATTCCTTCAACAAGATATGTGCATCAAATGGAAGCCCAGATCTACTCTTTTCCACACAATCTTTGATTATATATCACAAAATATTGAGTTAGAAATAACCAATTAAGCATTTAACAACCACTATTTGATCATGACCTAAGGTGCACCCAAAGGTTTATAAACAATCTCTAAAATCAAGGAAGGTGAAGTGATTTTAAATTTGTTTATATCTTTATCAGATGAAAGCTCTTCTGAATGTGAGATTTCAAATGCCACTAAACTATCAAAAGAATGAGATCATGTATGATCAAGAGAGATCTTAAACACAAGACTGCAACATGAAACAAGAAACACAAATTGAAAAGCATTCTGAAATGTAAGCATTCACATATTTTTCTCAAAGACAACATAGAATAACTCAATTTTGATCAATTTATTAGCAGGGGAATGTTATTGAAAACAATCTTAGAGCTTGTTAATGGCTATACATATGCAACCAACTTAACATGATTTGAAATTTGATACAAAGAGAATTATATGAGCTTCTCAAGTGGTCACACTCAGAGAATGGGTTTCTTCCAAGATTTTCCCGTGAAAATTTTTAGTTTTTAGGCTTCTTTAAACTCTTCCAACCCTTTGCATGAAAAATTCATGCAATATATATCATTCAATCTCCTTCAAGCCTTCTTTCCCAAGAAAATAATATGCCAAAATATCAAAGTTGTAACAAAAATTCCTCATGATTCGCAGACAAAGATGTTTAACAAAAAAAAAACACATCCAAAAAGTTGCCAGTTGTCTCAAAAAGGGGAATCATTGTAAAAATTGAAATCATTCCTTGATGTGGAGGCACGTTTTTCATGCTTCATGCATGCAGACCCCATTCCATTCATTATTTCATCCTTTTCCCTCAAAAAATTTCATCTGCAACTTTTGGATCTGCTATTTCACATTTACTCAAGCTTGGGGAAAAATTAACTCAAACACACCTCAGATCTTCAAATTGAACCCTGAAACTGATTGTATTGGTCTTTGAAGGCACAAAAAACATGAATTTTCCAATAATTTGATGAAAATTGATGCAAAAATCAAATCTCCAAGCTTCCTGGAACGTTCTAGGGCAAAAATGGCAGAAAAACAAAACGATGCACAACTACCGTCGATTTCACTCTTCCAACTTTGAATTTGGGCCATCCACGTGGAGCCTCCACATTAAAATGGGTGTCGAGGAATCTTTTTACCTTTTACAACCTTTGGGAAAAATTACAAAATTCACCTTTTTCTCTGCCCCTTCGCCTTTGAGAAAATAGCTTAGCACGCAACCCGATGTGTGTCCCAGTGGAGACACGAGACAATTTTGTATATTTTACCTCCCTTTTTTTTAGAAAAAGGAATTTTTTTCAAACTTTTCCCGCATCTCCACACTTCCGCCCTTTACGTCTGACATGGGTCCCAGCGAACCAGCACTCCAAAAGTTTACTTTATACCTATTTTTCCACAAAGGAAAAATTTCAATACTTTCCCCATGGACCCGCACCTCTTCCTTTGAGAAACAAGCCTAACACACATCCCAAGGTGGGTCCCAGTGGAATCACGGATCGATTCTACATATTTCCAACTTTTTTGGAAAAAAGAAAAAATTTCAACATTATCCCCGCAGGCCCGCTCCTTCGATTCTGTCCTTGCCACGTGTCCATCTCAGATTGGCTGTGGAGGCATGCTTAATTTTTGCAATTTTAACCCATTTTGCCAAAAAGGCAAAATTTCCCTTTTTCCTCTGACGGCCCGTGTTCCCGCACAAGCATCAAATTTCCTCTTTGTCGAGAATGCAATTCTATTTTTATATTTAACTCTTTTTTTCCAAAAAGGCAAAATTTCCAAATTACCCTCGGAACTTCGAACCTCCGCCTTTCCATTTTGATAAAATGTGAATAAGGCATTTAACTTTAGCGGACCTACAGACCTTTTCATCACTTTAACATTTTTTGCATCCAAAGGCAAAAAACTTCAAAAACCTCCGAAGCTCCGCTTCTCCACTTAACTCAAAAAATCTTCCCTGGTGGACCCGCAAGTTTTTTCACAAATTTTGCCCCTTTTTCCCCAAAAGGCAAAATTTCACTAAGTCCTCTATCATTCGCATCTCCTCCGTTTTTAGTTTTTTGAGGACACGTGTCCACTCCTAATTGGTTGCAGAGCTTTGGCCCATTTTATGACTTTAAACTTTCTACAAAATAAAGTCTAAAAACTTTAAGGAAATCCGACCACCCACCTTCCCCCATCTAATCAAAACACGCCACCTAGGCAATTTTGGATAAAGCGGATCCATTGGCCTGAAAATGCCCCTTTTGACAAAATGCAAAAAATGATAAGTTGAAACACTTGCCCATCATCCCTCAGCCAATTAGAACATGCCACATCGCTGATGAATGTCGAGTGAGAATTTGATGGGAAAATGACGCCCGTCTGACCGTCAAAATACAGAAAATGCCAGGGATGCCCTAGAATTCAATTTTTTCGCCAAGGATGGCAAATTTTTGAATTTGATCCAACTGAAACATGTTTTCAAAGCATTCTTGATCTTGGAATTGGATTTTCAAAGGCATAGAAGTAAGAATCGATCAATTTTGAACTTTCACAATCAGGCAAAAATGAAACACAACAGAGCCCACAGATTTGGAAAAATTAGGGCACAAAATAGGGCACACATGGAAATTTATTTCAAATTAGGGCAAAAAAACATGTTTGTGAGCATCTTCAAGGCATTCAACTGGAGGGAAAAGTTGTAGACCATCAACTTGAAAGGTAAAACATTTCACAGCACGTAGAATGAAGGAAAATTAGGGCAAAATCTTGTAAGCTCAAAAATGGCACCAACATCGGCTCTTGCTCGGGAATGGGCACTCCTAGTTAGTGCCACAAGAACAAAAGTAGACCAAGTGCCAAAATATCCATTGGGCAAAGGATTCAAAATGCAGGGAAGCAAAAACCAAAATGACCTTCCAAAAATGAACCAAGGAACCAACCAAAAAAGGTTTCCAAGAAACAGGGCAGACCACAAACCGACAAAACAGCAAAAAACAGAGCCAAAAAGCAAAGACTATACATTATAAAAGTGGTGCCAAATCTTGATTCTAAGGAAGCAAATCAAGGAAACTTTTCAAGTATCCCTAAATCTAGATATGACCATGACATGAAGCTCTAATATGTTTTTAACTGGTTATATATTCATTTTTCTTTTTCCTCCAAGTTGTTAACTACGCACATTTGTTTATGCTTACCCTTTGTACCTAGGGCAGGTTTTCCAACATCACTCGAGGATGTATTGAACACCACATTCCTAGGAAAATCATACTGCTCAGGAGGTTTGCATTCTTCAAATTCATATTGTTGGTATCCAAATTTGTTCTCTTTTTTAGGCTGAGCAGCAACAATGAAATTGTATGAGGCTTGAAGACAGATAGACCATTTTGTATGTCGTTGGTAGCAGGGGTATGATCTAGCTAGCACTCAGGTTTGTGGAGAAATGGATAGCACTCTAATAGGACTTGATCTTGTCCTAGCTGTTTTAGGTTGTGCCTTGCAACCAAGGTAAGAGGACCTATTTTGTAACCTTGTAATGGCGAAGGAGATGAAGATGCCCTTCTCTTTTCTTGAAATTATATGATGGAAGACCTTGATGAAAACATGATCAACACCCCAGATCTGAACTCTCACGAGTTGTCACTTCTCAAAACATGGGTATGTTCTCAAAACAAGGCAAAGGTTACTAGAGACATTGGAAATCCTGATCTGTTATGCATACTTTTGCAAATGGATTTTGATCTTCTGTGGGTATACAAATGCAAATCAAGGGTAGTACATGATAGGATTTTTTTTTTTAGATGATTTTTGGTGGGGGATTGATAAGACAAACTGGGATAGATCAGATCTTTGACAACCTCTACAATACTTGAACAACTATCAGATAAAATGCTTCAAATAATCAGGATGTTCTTTCAACCAAAAGAGGCACAAATGGAAGCCCAGGTTGCACTCTTCACACAATATTTGAGAACTCACCACAAAAGCTTGAAGTAAAGAACTCAATTAAACACAAAAATCCTTGATCAAACCATGCCTAAGGTACCCCCAAAGGCTTATAAGTAATCTCATTCGAAAAATGAAGAGAAGTGATTTTAAACTTCTTGTTTTTAGTGCGAGATGAAAGCTCTTCTGACAAACAAAACTACAAGTGCCACTAAACTATCAATGAGGAATGAGATCTGTGTGATTTAGTAAAAAATTTCAATGCAAGATTGTAACAAGAACAATGAAACTATTTGCAGGTATTTAAAATGATAACAGACATCATATTGCCAAAAGAAAACACATATTTAATTCAAAAGCTTGTTAGATTCAACAGCAGGGGAATATTCCATAAACAATCTCAGAGCTGTGTGATGGCTATACACTTGTAACCAACTCACATACATGAATTTCCAACACACGAGACATTAACCTGGTTCTTTGGTGGATTTCTCAGAAAATGAGCATTCTCTCAGAATTTTTTCTCGTGAATTTTCAATCTCCTGACCCTTTACATTTCTCAAAAATGCATTATATACCTCATGCCACATTGGAGCCTTCTTTCCCAAGAAAATAATATGCCATGGGATCAAGTTTGTTACAAAAATCCTCATGATTCACCAAAAATGACATCAAACAGAAAAACACTTCGCAGGTTGCCAGGTGTGCCAAAAAGTTAAATCATTACAAAATTCAGATCATTATCCATCCTGGGGGCACGTTTTTCATCATTGAGGCATGCAAACACCTTTTACTCATCATTTTTCACCTTTTTACCTTTTCCAAATTACCTCTGCAAATTCCAAATCTGAATTTTTTCATTTTTTCTTAGGCCTGAGAAAAATTTACCTCAAAAACACAAAAAATCAAAGAATCAAGTCATGAAAGTGCTCCCAATGTTCCTAGAAGGCCAAGACAACACAAAATCACTATAAATTTGATGAAAATTGATGCAGAAACCATGATTCCAAGCTTCCTGAGCTCCCATGGCAGAAAAAAGATACAACGTACAGGAAGCCTCGATCTACCTTCAACTTTAAATCCTGGCCCTCAATGTGGAAGATGAGGACTTGAAATTAAGCTTGGGTTACCTTTTTAATTTTTGGATAAGGTCAGGACACGTGGCAAAAGATGATTGGATCGGGCCCAGTTTTAAAATATTCACTTTATGACCTTTTGAAAATTTTGGAAAATTTTACCACTTTTCCCTGCCTCCTTCCTGGGCCTGCCACGTGTCCAAAAAGTGGGTCCCAATGAAACCAGGTGACAATTCTACACATTTTACTCCTTTTTTTAAAAAAAGGAAAATTTTCCCAAAAACCTCTATGGGCCCACACCTCTGAAATCATCCCCTAGCCACGTGGCGCTCACCGATTCGCTATGGGACCATCCCTCTTTTTTCCATCATACCTCCCTTGCAAAATTTGAAAAATTCCAAGGTTCCATAATGGCCAACTGCTCCCCTTTAACCTTTAAAATTATGCCACGTGTCTCACAACTGATTGGTCACGGAGGCATGCTTCCTTTTCAGCTCAATTTTAACTTATTTTTCCAAAAAGGCAAAATTTCCTTTTTACCTTGCCCGCATTCCCGCACAAGCCAAAAACTTCCTCCTTGTTGGGGCCTTACAAAATTTTACTTTAAAAACTTTGCCAAAAATGCAAAAAACCTCAATGACCCCCGAAAGCTGTATTTCACACTTTTCTAGGACACTTGTCTCCCCCATGCAAGACTAGCTCTCAAAATGAGCTAAATCTTCATTTTTAACTTCTTTTAAAAACAAAGCCAAAAATTTGGTCCATTAAGTTTATACCCATCGACCCCTTCTTCCATTTTTTTGAATCTTGGACAATGTCATCTCCCAATTTGTCACGGAACTTCGGCCCAAAATTTGACTTTAAACCACATCGGGGTTAAAAACTTCAAAGTCACCAAGACTTTTCTCACAAGACCCCTCATTTTAACTTTTCTAGGACACGTGTCCACCTGTGATTGCCATGGGGTTGCAATCCAAATTTTCACCTTAGCCATTTGACCCCAAAAAACACAAAAATATTGTTTCTCTGCCACCCACATCCCTTTGCCCAAATAAACTGCCACGTGGCCTCTCTTGATTGGAGCACTTAACAAAAAGGATTTTGCTAGAACTACTTATAGAAGTTAAAAACTCATAACTCCCCAATCCGGCCCGCTCTATTTTGATCCTTTCCTGAGACACGTGTCCACTTATGATTGGTTGTGGGGCTTCGCTCCAAATTTTCACTTTAATCAATTTGATACCAAAAAACACAAAATTTCACAAGGTTTTTCCACCACCACGCATCCCCTCTGACAAAACATAGTCTACGTGTCCTCCTTCATGGTTGGCTGCGGGGTTTCAAGCAAAATTTTGACTTAGGAAATTTTGCAAAATAAAGCCAAAAATTTTCTAAGGAGATTTGACTCCCCCGCCTCTCCTCAACCAATCAAGAACATGCCATATAGGCAACTTTGAAAAAGGCATAGCCATGGAGTTCAAATTTTCCACTTTGCCAAAAAATCAAAAAATGACAAGTTAGAAACATTTCTGAACTCCTCGGCCAATAAGAACCTGCCACATTGCCATTGCTTGCAGACGATGAATTTGATGGGAAAATGACACCCGTATGACCGTCAAAATGTAAAAAATTCCAGGGATGCCCTAGAATTCAATTTTTTTCACCAAATCGATGGCAGATTTTTTTGATTTTGAATCAACTAAAGCATGTTTTTAGAAAATTTTTGACCTTGGGATTGGATTTTGTAATACACACAAGTATGATTTGATTGGATTTCAAATTTTTCACGATCAAGAAAAGGGAAAAATCATAGAGCCCACAAATTTGGAAAAATTAGGGCATAGAAAATGGCACTTGGATTATTCTTTGAAACTAGGGCAAAACAACAAGTTTGTGACTAGGGTTTTATAGAGCATTTTACCTGGAGGGGAAGAATTGTGGATCACCAATACGAAGGATAAAACATTTTTGAGCATTATAAAGATTTGAAGAAATTAGGAAAACATGGTGCAAGCTCAAAAATGGCACCAACGAGCATAGAAGTTGCACTTCGAGCTAGAATTACACTTGATTTTGCCCACTAAGCTATTACATAATGAGTCATCTGACAAAATACACTTCATAAGAAGCATGATTTTTATTGAGAGCATCTATGAATAAGCATCTTCTATTCATCTCAACTAACTCACCAATAATCCCTCAACTAGAATGGCTCATAACATCTCCATCTAACTTAGACTTACCAATACTTGCATGTTCATATCTTCTAGATAATAGAAGTTAGCAGGACTAATCAAAATGACATGCAATGGCTAAATTTCTTCAAGGATAATATGAAAGTTCCACCACTAGACTTTTAACCTCATCCAACCACGAGTACTTCTCTTGAGTTCATGACAGTGCACTTCCCATAAGATGTTGTTAGCTTTGATAATCAGTTCATTCATGACCTCAAAAGGAATGACATTACAAGAAGCTCTAGAATCAAACATGTAATTGTGAAGTAGCTTATCTTTTATGATCAAATTTGTAAAGAATGGATCAACATTCATATTGGTAATCAACCAAGGATGTTCCCAAGTACACCTCAGGTGCTTCTCCAAGATTCTCTAATGCTGGTGGTGTTTCAAGGTTTGCAACGAGTGGAGGAGTTTTAACAATGTTTACATTTCTTCTTGGGGCACTCTTCTCCTCTTTCAATCCCAAGTACTCAAATGCTCTTTTCTTGTGCTCAGGAACCCTAAAATGCAACATCAATGATTGGATTTGACATCTCAATTTTATTTAGCTCAATGACTTGGGCTATGTCATAGGGAACATGCATTGGCAAGGTAGCATTGGAGGGGAGACAAATAGATTCACTAGGATGGCATGGGATTCTTAAAAGCAGCTTGGGCATGAGAGAATATAATTTTTGCACTGGGACAGCAGAGTTTTTGGAAAGTGCATCTGAGAATAGGAGCATCTTTTGGAATTCTTGTAAGCAAGGGAGTTTTAGGTTTGTCTTCAGGCCCAGCTCCTTTAACATACTTTGCTCCTAGTTTTATAGTCTTTCTCTTAAGCTACAATAGCATTCATCAACAATTGTCTATCCTCCTCCGAAGGGATACCACCATCATACTTCTTTAGCATAAAAATCCTCATTAGGTATTCAAATTATTTATTTTTAGGAATTTCAAAAGCTTGCACTACATAAACTTCAAGAGTATGAGAAGGAAGAAGGACTTGTACCTATTGGATGCAATCCCAAATAACTTGCAGAAGTCCTTACACTTATCACCTCATTTGATGTTGCTCCATCTTATGAAGGTTGAAGAACAGCCCACCATGAGATAAAATCAGTCATCCAGTACCATCTTCATTATTAGATTCTTCTTCTTGTTATTGATTTATTTCACATGGATGAGATCTAAAGGAAGAAAACTTTACCTATCACACCAGATCAATATCAGTGACCTCCTCAACAACAGTAACTCTAGCAGTTAGGGGATCAGGTAACACCCTACCCTCATGTTCTTGACGGTGTCTACTTAAAAACCCCATGGGTCCTTTCCCTCTATCATATGCCCTTTGATCACCTCTAGGATGATTGGAAAATATGTCATGGTTTTGCACCCTTTGTTGACCTTGTGAACTCTGCCCAATTCCCTTCTCTGCCCGGGCTAGTTTGTATGAAATTTCTTTGACAACCCCTGCCAAAGTTTTCACAACTTCTTCCAAATCAGCACCCTTGCTAGCTTGAGGTTTTTCAGGGTTTATCAACTTAAAACCATCTCTCCTGGGAGGTTTCCCAATGGCCTTAATATTGTTCTCAATCTGCAGTGCCATGGTAAAGGCCTGCCTTAGATTAGTAGGGTTCTTGTCTCTTAGGTAATAGGTTGCTTTCTTATCAAAAACATTTGCATATTTGATTAAACAAGACTCATCACATGGCCTCAAATTAACAGGAAATATCCTCAATGTATTTTTAAATCTTGTATTAAATTCATGCACTGATTCATTAGGGTTCTTCTTGATATTCTTAAATTCAGACAAGAGAAATCTATGATCAATCTTGTCACCATACTGCAAACTAAATGCATTCTTCATTTCATTCCAAGAATCAATAGAATTATCAGACAGAGCCTTATACTAATCTATAGCATCCTCTTCTAATGTGTGGATGAACAATTTGACATACACATCTTCGAAAACTCTATCTCAACATCCTCCATCATGTTAACAAAAAGTGTGAGATGTTGATCACCAGTTATAGCATTGTTACCTTGAAATTTTGGCAATCTATTTCTGACATCTTGTGGGACACCATTTAGGTAACCATCCATTCCTCTAAAGTTTATAGGACCAAAGGTATTAACAACAAATGGAGGTCTAGGCTAAGCCATATTGTTTTGAGGTGGTGATCTTGGAGGAGAAATAGAATGATGAGGAGTGAGAGATCTTTTGGGAATAGAAATGTAATCTTCAAAATGGATATCCCCTATAGGATCAACTTCTTGATGAACTCTAGCAGATTTCAAAAACACGGGGGTAGATTGAGAAACAGGTCTTTCAAATATAAATGAAGGTCCCTCACCAGATGGAGAATGCAAATATACAAGAGGACTACCTGGTTCAGATTTACTTGAGGAAGGACTGCAGTTCTCAATGATCAAGCTAACCAATTTCAAGTCCAACAATGGGAACAGGGTTCATTTTAAGACACCTCTATAAAATTGTAGGTGGAAAATACTTGGTGAATATCCCCGGAACCAGTTTCAGTGAAAGGCGAATTTGACAGTATTCCAAAACCAAATTTTTGCCTGGGTTTTTCGAGCCGAAGAAATAAAAGTTCAAGACATGGTTGAATCATTACACGTGTGACAATAAGACATCAATAACCATTCTTGACATGCGTCAAGGACAACGTCAATGGCCCCCATTGACGTGTCAATGGCCTCCATTGACGTGTCAATGGCCTCTGTTGACGCACGTTGATGCATGTCAATGGATCAACTGGCCTCTATGACGCGCGTCAATGTTGATGCGCATCGTCAATGGATGTCAATGATTCAGACGCGCATCAATGGTGCAGTCTGTTGACACACGTTAACATAAGTCAGATGCACAGTTGACGCGCGTCAATGGCTTCAGTTGACGCGTGTCAATGGACTTAGTTGACATACGTCAATGGTATCTATTGACGCGTGTCAATGGTTTCTATTGATGCGCGTCAATAGAGGAAATTGACGCGCGTCAACTGGCATGATCCATTGACGCACATGTCAACTGAGTCTGTTGACGTGCATCAACTCAAGCCATTGACGCGCGTCAATAGACTCCATTGACGCACGTCAACATAGAGCCATTGACGCGTGATTTTAGTGTATAAATACCCTTCATCCGGTCATTTTCTCATTTACACTTTTCGGCTCTTGATTTTTTGTAGATGTCCCTCATTGTCAAAGACGCAAGCACAACTATAATGTCGAATTCACATGCTTCCCAACTGCAACCTTAGGAAAAGTATCAAGAATACAATCCAATCCAATCCATGGCCAAGATCATCTACAGGAATCCCTTGTGCCCTCACATCCATACTATTTTAAAGATGTCTTCTGAATATAAAGATTTGATGGATGCGTGTGAGTTTACAGGGCTCGTTAATATGCCCCATTTCGAAACAGATCCAGATATTTTGAATTACCTTCTGTCGTCCTACAATTCAGAGGACGGCCTTTTTTATGTGACTCTGAATGATGGCCGAATGTTCCAATTCAGTATCGAAGCAAATGACATCCATCGGTTTACGGGCCTTCCATTCAGAAATTTACCAATTGTTACAACCAAGGCAACACTCCTGGAAGAAGACAAGAAATTTCTCGAATCAACGTTCAGTTTCCATGTTGATTGTAAGTATAATTCATTTTAATTCATATTTTTTATTCTATTTTTTATTCTGATACAATTTGGTGTTATAAATTTATAGTAATTTTCACTGTTTGGCATTTGCAGCCCATGTCAATAAATCCAGGCGTGGTGTGGATACACAATCAATTGCACACCACTTTCTTGCTGCAGTTATTTCATTTTTTCAATCCAGAATTGTTTTGCAGGGTCGCCAAACAGATATACCAAATTGGGCCATTGCATACATAGTTGCCACTATCTCAAAACAAAAATTCGATTGGTGCACCTATCTATAAAAAAAATAAGAACTGACATAAAAAATTCAAAAATTTCAGAAAAACCTGTCATTTATTCAACAAACTATCTCCTCGGCCTTTATTATGAGGCACTTTTAAATTTAAAAGATAAAAAAATTCCTACTTGCACTGATGAGGAGTTGATGAAGTTGTCAATTCCATTTGAAGAACAACAGGTATAAACTATTTAGTTTGTATTTCAATTTTTGACATTGCACTGCACAGTTATTAACACTTAAATTTTAATGTTTTGCAGAGAAGATTTATTGAAGCCCTTCCCCAAAAAAAGGTGTTATCGAGAGGAAGAGGCCAACAACACGCTGAGGCTTCGGAGACTCCCAATCTGAAATGGAAGCTCACTCCTCTCCAAACCCTCAACAGTTTGAACTCGTTAAACACCAGAGAAGTAATACCTTCTCATATATAATTTACAAATTCCAAATTTGAATATTTATTTTTCAATTTAAATTTTAACCAAATGAATTGACATAACATTTAATGTTGATGACATTGCAGGGACTTTGGAACATACACTTGTTTCAGAAACTCAACCTTCTTCCCCAACTCACTCCATACAGTCGCATGCATTTGTATCTTCTGAACAAACACTGAATACAACTCCTACAAGGCCACCCTTAGCACCGTGGAAAACTACCCCTCGACAACAAGGTACAACTTTTCGATAGTACGTTTAATTTCGTAGTTTTTGCCTTTTTGAATTGTTTTCCTATTTTTCATGTTTTTTCTTGTACTTTTCAGCACATGTCAATCCTGATGAAACAACGGAAACGACACCCACTCAACCAATAATTTTTAAAATGCCAACCAGAGGAATAGTGAAAAAGAACATTGGTAAACGCATGCCACTTGCTCCGGCCCCTAGCGGGACACTAAACATTGCCTCCTCCTTTCGAATTCCAACTCTCTCACTTGGTGGCTTGCCCAGTGCAACGGGCATATCAGTTTTGAACAATATAAATTTAGATGAAGATTATTTGGGCATTGATAGCAATGACCCAACTGGTTTTTTCAATACCCGCGAGATGATACAAGGCCAGCAGGTATACTTCAATTTAAATATGCTTTACAATTTTGAATTACATTTCAATTTAAATTTATTTATCTAAATCTTGATTAATTTTATCACAAACAGGATCAGCCCACCCAAAGGCAGAAACAAGTAGCAGTTGATCTTGCTGAAAGCCCCCATACTTCTCCAGCAAGATCATCTTCATCAGATTCAGATAGTGAACGGTTGCTACCTTTTCCTTTGGAGAACTTAATTGGTTATGATTGTCAATCCCATGTTAGTGAGTTTATTCTACCTCATATCAATCAGATTATAGAATGGGAGAGAAGGGCTAAAGTTCTTATCAATGAGATTATTAGTCGTTATGAAAATTATTGGTAAAGGGATAGTTTATACGCTACAATCCGGAATCAACCTGCGAAGATGGATTCCTTACTTACCCAAGTAAGAAGTGGGACTTTCACGTATAACAACAACTATAAAGACGACATTTTAGATAAGTCATTAAACAAATTGGAAAATATTAGTGCCGAGGCCCAGGCATATTTTAACAAATGGTCCAAGGACAAGGATTTGGTAGCAATTGCAAATGCCGAAAGAGATAGAGCGGTTGTAAGTACTATCACTTTCAAACAATCATTCTTGTTAATTTGAAATTTTCATTTTTTAGTAATATTTTGAATTGACATTACTCTTTTTGTGCAGTTGAAATATGAAAATTTGAAGAGTCAAGCGAAGGTATTGCAAGTTCACTTGGAAACAGCGAAGAACAGTTTATCCGCAGCAAAGAATTTGAAGCAAAATATTGTTTTGGTTAACAAACAAAACAATACACTAAAGTGGATAATTAAAGAGCATGGCTTCGACCTTGACATATTATTCAAAGCTAAGGCAGCAGCTGATCCAAATTTGCTGTCGCATGGAGATGCGACAAATCAAGAAGAAAGAATTTTAAAAAATCTGGACAGTGCTGCAGAAGATCTTATAAGTTCTGGGGTTATTTCAGCTGTTGGGGAAAGGGGTACAACCACAGTGGAAGAAGCCGTTGGGGAAAGGAGCAGAGGAGTAGAAATGGATAAAGAAAAAGAGGGTTGAAAACTTGAAACTTTTATTATTGTGGAAACTTTAAATATTGAGTTTGGAAACTTCTAATATTGAGTATGGTATTTGAATTTAATTATATGGATTTGATATATAATAATATATAATCTTTAATTTTGATTGCATTAGATGGGGATTATCATGAATTATATGTATGTTTCTTGTTTACTTGCATTATCATGAATTGTATGTGGACGTAGATGATGAATGATGATAATTGATAATTGATGATAGATGATGATGAAAGATGATGAATGACGATAATGATATGATATATATGGACGATGATCAATTTAATGTGGACGTAGATTTATCTTCAAGCACAATAATTCTTCTTCTCTAGACATTTGAACTTGTTTTAAGATAATTCTTCTCTATACTTGTAACGATATGATCATAATGTCATTAGAATGGATATAGATGATAAATAAATGGAATGTGTTATAATGGATATAGATGACATTAATGATTAGAATGGATATAGATGAAATTAGAACGGATATACTTGTAATGATATGATTATGAATTGTTTTAAAAACATGGAATTGTTTTAATAAATTTAAATTAGATAAATAATTGTTTTAATAATAATTGTAGGACGTGTTTAAAATTGTAGGGCTCAGGATTATGATAATATCTTCTGTAAAATTCAATTGTTTTTATCCCACAGTTAAAAAAATATATCAAAGGATTTTGCACATATAAAAAATAAATTAAACATAATTTTAAGAAATCAAGAAAGAATCATCACTGGTAAGAAATTAAACATAATTGCAAATATGATAGGGTTTAACTTACCTCTTGTGTATTAGATTGTTGTGAAATCATCAATGGTAATGTGCTAGATCTTTGTTTTAAAAAAACTCAACATGAGAAATGGATTAGTAGATAGAGGGGTGAGTTGCCTGACATTGTCAGTCCTGAGAAGTACCAACTTCCTCGGATGGATGTCAACCCACATTTTCTAAAAAAAATAAAAGATTGTATTAGAATAAATGTAAATATATAGACCTGTAACATCTTTAATGATAACAAGAGCTGAAAAAATGTAAAGTAACAAACAATAAGATTAAGTTGAAGAAGATACCTATTCAAAATTGAAATCATCACTGGTAATGTGCTAGATCTTTGTTTTAAAAAAATTCAACACAAGAAATGGATTAGTAGATAGATGGGTGAGTTGCCTGACATTGTCAGTCCCGAGAAGTAATAGCTTCCTCGGATGGATGTCAACCCACATTTTCAAAAAATAAAAAGATTGTATTTAAATAAATGTAAATATATAGACCTGTAACATCTTTAATGATAACAAGAGCTGAAAAAAATGAATAGTAACAAACAATGAGAATTAAGGTGAAGAAGATACCTCCTTAAAGTTGAAATCATCACTGCCACTGGTAATGTGCTAGATCTGTGTTTTAAGAAAACCCAACACGAGAAATGGATTAGTAGATAGATGGGTGAATACCCTGACATTTTAATTCCCGAAGTACCAATAAAAAGATTGTAGTTAAATAAATTTAAATATATAGACCTGTAACATCTTTAATGATAAAAAGAGCTGAAAAAAATGTAAAGTGACAAACAATAAGATTAAGATAAAGATAAAGAAGATACCTATTTAAAGTTGAAACAATCCATTATCAATAGCTTCATCAAACTCGATGTTGTCTTCTGTAGAATGTGACGATGAGCCAATTACACTCTCAAGGTTGGGAATATTTGTACTTGTAGCTGTATTATTCACACCTCTTCTTTCGCAAAGGGAATTCCAATGCGCAATTGCTCTGTCGAACGGAAAGGTTTCGATGGAGTATCGAGAAACATAACACCTCATGCAACTTTCCAGATTTTTATCCAACCTGTTTCTCAGTTTTGATTTTATAAATGATAATGCACTGAAAACCCTTTCATCCTCCACAGACCCCAAAATCATTGTTTGGCATAACTTATATAATCTGAAATATTCACTGATATCTTCTTGTAAGATATAACTTTGATAGATTCCTCACCACAGCCTTGTAATAACACCACTTTCAGAAGGTTCTTCTAAATTTTTATATTGGTTCCTCATTGTTGTTGCAAAATTTGTTGATTGAAACTTTAATAAATCAGCATTCAGTATACCTTTGATTTCCATACCCTTGAGCTCTGAAGTCTTTGTAAATTGTTCCATTATTGTACCCATGGATTTATGGAAATGCTTTCTGACAAAGTCTGCATGGCCACCTTTAGTATTCCAAAAATTAGGATTCATCACACCCATGGCTTCCAGAATTTTATCTTTACAGAAACGTTCCCTAATTTCTGATGACAAGGTTTCTGAAATTTTTTTAAGCTTTATTCTTGTTTCAACTATAACAGACTCAAACAGATTACGTGTCACGGGAACATCTTCTCATTCCGATCCTGTAATATCTTGACGTTTTTGCAAAATGTGCAGTGGTATTTCCCTCCCATTAACAGTGATGCAGAGGTGATCGTGGATATTAAATCTCAAAAAGGTGTTAGGATTTTTAAGATCTAATAAAGCTTTCCAATTCTCAAAAACAGGTGCATCAAAACTATCTTGGGAACAGTATAATATATCAAGACTTTGACATACCATTTTTCTCATCCGTATAAAATCCACAATATAGATTAATCTGCCCTGTGCATGCTTCATCAGTGTATTGATCTCCTTTAACATTGGAAGAATACCAACCAATGTAAGCAATGTCTCCAAATCAGTTAAACGGAACAACAAGTCCCTCGCCCTATCAACTTCATGACAGTATTTGTGCATGAAACCAACCAATGAAGGATACTCCTCACGAACTCTGCATGCAGGTTCATACAAAGAGATCCATCTAGTTTCCACATCCTTCAGAATTTTTTTGCCATCTGTAATTCCAATTGCAAATTTTTGGAACTCGAGAAATCACTTTGGGCTGCTTGACATATAGGCATGAAGTTCTCTTATAAGGTCTTCTAATTTAGCAACATTTTCGTGGTTGCTTACCATTTTATACGCTAAATTCATTCTGTGAGCCATACAGTGAATTGGTAGCATATATGGGGCCACTGTTGTTTGTAATCTAACACACAGCCCTGTTCGGTGACCCTGCATGACAGATGCACCATCTGCTCCAACACATACCAACTTCGTAGCAATTTCATAATCAGTCATTCCAGCAATATCTTTCAAATGAGAAACAACTATTTTATGTAGGTTTTCGGCATTGCAGTTTTCAACCATTTTCATAACACCCAACAGATGAGGTGTCCTTATATGATTTTCTAAAGTATAGACATGGATACATACCCATGCAGTGTTGTCGACTGCTGTCACTTCATCAATTGAAAGAGAGATAAAGTTTTCTTTTTTTACATTCTCTTTCAAATCTTCCTTCTCTATCATCGAGAGGCATTTTGCCATTTCCCATCCACTACTTTCAGACCAATGAGACTGAGGTACATTCAGCATTCCGTTAAATTGATACAAAACTTTGAAATCGAGGAAATCCGAAATCACTCTTCCTTTTTTTAGTATGTGAAAAAGAGTAGAGAATTGTATGAATTTTGCATGTAGATTTGTTTCTTTCATCTTACCAATATGCGATGTGATTGTTCCTCCCTTTTCCAAGAGATGTCTGTGTTTTTTCTGCTCTGCCTCATATTCCACTGCGTATCTAACATGCATGCATTCTTTTTCAGTTTTCCACCTGTGTGTTTTGATTTTCTGGCCATCTGCCCCCGTTACAGTCAAATATTGTTTTCCACAATGTTTTTCTATAGTGTCCAGCTTCAGTTGCATTTTTTGTTGCTTTCCTAATTTCCACGTACATATTGTACATGTACATTCAGATGGGATCTCTTCAGAATTAGATGATTGTACAGGTTCAATAAACGGAAATTTAGCTACCCAATCAAACTTGTATGTCCTGCCAATGGTCCACATATTCTTGTTCGTTTTCAATGCTTTACCTTTTTTTAGTAGAATTTTGAGCAATATCACAATCACCTGGTTTCCTCTTTCTTGGACCAGAGTTTGAATTTGATTTCTGTGTTCCATTTTGCTGAGTATTTGTATGTGTGATATCTTGATGCACTTCTGGTTGCACCCCAACAGGAACAATATCTTCAAGATCTGGCATATTATCGTAGGTTTCATTTGTTTGACTTTGATACTGTGTAGAATGCATGTCCACCTCAATAATACCTTCCACACAGTCAGTATTCTGATTCTTTGTGGTGGCATCTATATGGTTGGTATTTTCAATATCTGTATCCGCAGAGTTTCCAAAATACTTGAAGAGTAATTTCTAAGATTTCTTACTCACTTTTAGGTTATTTGCATTCTTTGAGCTGGCACCTTCCATTATTCTGAAGAGAGTCCTCCGTCAACTAAAGAACCAAGTAGCGACTCTGTCCACTGTCTAAGGTCTCTGTCGCATGTCCCCTGTCTGAGGTCTCTATTCACACGTCAACTCTGCACTTGTTCGCGCATCAACACTGTTCTAAAGTTTATTGTGCGTCAACACTGCCCTTGTCGCACATCAACTGCTGCCCAAGTCGCGTGTCAACATCCTTTGTGTCAACACTACTTGTCGTACGTCTACAATAATTCTTTGTCGCGCATCAACAATACCCTTGTCATGTTTCAACAACGAACCCTCATAGGCTAACAGTAATCTCTAGTGCTTAAGGGTATGTGAGTTCAAATTTCACAGTATTGGTAATTTGGTAAGCTACTTGAGGTATACTACCTGGCGAATCACCTAGGTTTTTATAGGAGATGTTTTCAAATGAAGGTGAAGCTGACCCCCAAAAAAAAATATACTATATATTTTAGGCGAACAGGACACCGACCCACTCCGAATAATTCACCTTTTCAAATTTTCCTAAAATGAAATTTTTGCCATATTACGAATATTCGCAGCTAAAATTATCCCTGAATGGGAACTATCTTTCCTTGAGCTCTGCTCTCCAACAACTTTTCCAAACCCTTCTCCCTTCTAACTTGGAATTCCTTGAATCCTGAAGAAAGATCTTCTTGCTAGAGTCCCTAATGAAGAGAGATCTTCTTCCTTCCATTTTATGTGGAGATTAGCAAAAAAATCACTTAATGACATGAAAGGTAAGACTACTAATATTTATAAAGAATATAACAACAAAGAGTCGCCACTAAGGACTTTCACCCTAGGTTTTGAAAATTCACTATGAAGATATATCAAATCAAATGCCTTCAATACTCAAATGCTATGCAAAGACTTTAACAGATCTAGATCTTCCTTCTTATTCAATTTTTCAATCACAAATGCAAATGAAGTGCAACTACTACTGGAAACTGAAAAAATTGGAGACAGAACTTGAAACATCTACTTAAACATTGCAAATTTGAGTATAGAATGAAGCTTTAATATTACATAGGCTTAGCAGAATTTGACTAGAAACATTATCAAGTCCATACATGCATTAATAAACCTCAAAATATGTATGCACATGGATCACATTGAACTAACATCCCTGGAAATGGCGCCACTGGTGCTGTTGATGGTGCAAATACTGAAATACTCCCTGGAATATTTTCGGTTAGTCCAAAAACGGCGCCACTGGTGTTGGTACCCCAATTTAATCTCCTTTTCAGTCTAAACTTGATGTCAAAGATATGGCATGAATTTTTCAAGATACTCAGAGGTAGATAAATGATTTATATGTCGTTTTGTAGCCGAGGAAGCAAATTTATCTGATTTATTAGCACTCAGGATTTGAAGAGAGATGGGTAGCACCTTGAATAGGATTTGATCTTATCCTCACTGTATTTAGGTTGTAACCTCTAAACCAAGGTAAGAGAACATATGTATTGTAGCCCTCTATTTATGGTGAAGGGGGTGAAGATATCCCTCAATGTATTATGTAGATTGTATGGAGAAATGGCCTTGAGGGAAAACATGATCAACATTTCCCCATTATTCAAACTCAAAAGAGCTGTCACTACTAGAATGATGGAAATGCTTTCAAGCACAAGGCTAAAGCTTACTTGAGACATGGTGTGATCCTGATCTGCTTTGTGCATTTTTTGGCGAATGGATTATGATTCTCTTGTTGACACACAGGGATACAACCATAGGGGTAGTATAAGGTGGGATTAGGTGATTTAAATGAATTTTGGTGCATGGGATATTTTTAGACAAGACTAACTAAGAATTTTCCAGACTTCTTGTGAGGACCTTTCAGCAAAATATTGAAAAACAAAACCCAAACAACAGAATGCTATCAAAGAGGTTAAGGTATTCCTTCAACTAGGATTTGTGCACCAAATGGAAGCCTAGATCTGCACTTGTTCCACACAATCTCTGATTATCTATCACAAAATCTTGAGCTATAAAGAATCAATTAAGCATTTAGACAATTTCTATTTTATCATTACCTAAGGTTCACCCATAGGTTTACAAACAATCTCTATAATCAAGGAAGGTGAGAGTGAATTTAAATTTGTTTATCCCTTTATCAGATGAAATCTCTTTTGATCTGTGAGATTTTAAATACCACTAAGCTATCAAAAGAATGAGACCTGCATGTATGATCAATTAAAGATCTTAAACACCAGATTGCAATATGAAACAAGAAACGTAAATTGAAAAGCATTCTGAAATATAAGTGTATGACAAAAATTTTACCCATAGACAACAAAGAATAACTCCAGAAATTGATCAAAATTATCAGTAAGGGAATGTTATACAAGAACAATCTCAGAGCTTGTTAGTGGCTCTACATCTGTAACCAACCTAACATGATTTTAAATTTGATGCAAAAAAGGAATTAAAATGAGCTTCTCAGGTGGTTTTTCAAAGAATGGGCTTCTTCCTAGATTTTCTCGTGAAAATTTCTAGTTTTCAGGCTTCTTTAAACTCTTCGAACCATTTACATGACAAAAATCATGCAATATATAGCATTTAATCTCCTTCAAGCCTTCTTTCCCAAGAAAATAATATGCCAAAAGATCAAATTTGTAACAAAAATTCCTCATGATTCGCAGACAAAGATGTTTAACAGAAACACATCCAAAAAGTTGCCAGTTGTCTCAAAAAGGGGAATCATTGTAAAAATTTGCATCATTGCCTTATGTGGAGGCACGTTTTTCATCCTTCATGCATGCATACCCCCTTCCGTTCATTATTTCAACCTTTTCCCTGTAAATTTTACATCTGTAACTTTTGGATCTGTTATTTCACATTTTACTCGGGTCTAGGAAAAATTTAACTCAAACACACCTCAGATCTTCAAATTGAGCCTTGAAACTGATTGCATTGGTCTTTGAAGGCACAAACGACACAAATTTTCCAAAAATTTGATGAAAATTAATGCAAAAATTACATCTCCAAGCTTCCTAGAACGTTGTAGGGAAAAAATGGCAAAAAAACAAAACGATGCACAGATACCGTCGATTTAACCTTTCCAACTTTGAATTTGGGCCATCCACATGGAGGCTCCACATTAAAATGGGCGTCGGGGACTCTTTTTACCTTTTACAACCTTTTGGAAAAATTACAAAATTCACCTTCTTCTCTGCCCCTCCACCTTTGAGAAAATAGCTTGGCACGTAACCCAAGGTGGGTCCCAGTGGAGACGCGGGACAATTTTGCATATTTTACCTCCCTTTTTTTTGGAAAAAGGAAAAATTTTCAAACTTTCCCTGCATCTCCGCACTTCCGCCCTTTGCATCTGACATGGGTCCCAGTGGACCAGTGCTCCAAAATTTTACTTTATACCTATTTTTCCACAAAGGAAAAATTTCAATATTTTCCCCACGGACCCACACCTCCGCCTTTGAGAAACAATCCTGACATGCATCCTAAGGTGGGTCCCAACAGAATCATGGATCAATTCTGGATATTTCCAACTTTTTTGGAAAAAAGGAAAATTTTCAAGATTATCCCCTCAGGCCCGCTCCTCCGATTTTGTCCTTGCAGCGTGTCCATCTCAAATTGGTTGCAGAGGCATGCTTAATTTTTTCAATTTTAACCCATTTTGCCAAAAAGAAAAAAATTTCCCTTTTTCCTCCTGAGGCCCACATTCCCACATAAACATCAAATTTTCCTTTTATCGGGGATGCACTTCTATTTTTATCTTTAACTCTTTTTTGCCAAAAAGGAAAATTTTCTAAATTTTTCCCCCAGAACTCCGAACCTCTGCCTTTCTATTTTGAAAAAAAATGCGAATAAGGCATTTTAACTTTAGCGGGCCTGCGGACCTTTTCATCACTTTAACATTTTTTTTACCTCCAAAGGCAAAAAAATTCAAAAACCTCCAAAGCTCTGCTTCTCCACTTAACACAAAAAATCTTCCCTGGCTGACCCACGGTTTTTTTTTCACTAATTTTTCCCCTTTTTTCCCCAAAAGGCAACATTTCACTAAGTCGTCCGCCATCCGCATCTCCTCCGTTTTTCATTTTCTTAGGACATGTGTCCACTCTTGATTGGCTACAGGGCTTCAGCCCATTTTGTGAATTTAAACTTTCTGCAAAATAAATTCTAAAAACTTTAAGGAAATTCAACCACCCCCCCGCCTTCCCCCATCCAATCAAAAACACGCCACGTAGGCACTTTTGGAAAAAGCAGAGCCACTGGCCCGAAAATGCCCCTTTTGTCAAAAGGCAAAAAATGATAAGTTAAAACACTTGCCCACCGTCCCTCGGCCAATTAGAACATGCCACGTCGCCGACGAATGCCGAATGAAAATTTGATGGGAAAATGACACCCGTTTGACCATCAAAATACAAAAAAAATGCCAGGGATGCCCTAGAATTCAATTTTTTTGCCAAGGACGGAAAATTTTTCGAATTTGATCCAACTGCAACATGTTTTCAAAGCATTCTTGATCTTGGAATTGGATTTTCAAAGGCATAGAAGTATGAATCGATCAATTTTGAACTTTCACGATTGGGCAAAAAGGAAAAACGGCAGAGCCCGCAGATTTGGAAAAAATTAGGGCACAAAACAGGGCACACATGGAGATTTCTTTCAAATTAGGGAAAAACAACATGTTTTGTGAGCATCTTCAAGGCATTCAACTGGAGGGAAAAGTTGCAGACCATCAACTTGAAAGGTAAAACATTTCAGAGCACGCATAATAAAGGAAAATTAGGGCAAAATATTGCAAGCTCAAAAATGGCACTAACAACAATTACTCATGGATGGCTTCTCGGGTTATAACCAAATATTGCTCGCCCCAGAAGATCAACACAAAACCACCTTCATTACCCCCTAAGGGACCTTCTACTATCGATTCATGCCTTTTGGTCTTAAAAACAATAATGCTACATATCACCGGGATATGACCTACATCTTCCATGACATCATGCACCATATATTAGAATATTACATGGACGATCTCCTCACAAAATCCAAATATCGGGCTTGAACACCTTACAGTCTTGAAAACCATCTTTGATCGCATCATCAAGTATTGTATTCGCCTTCAACCCAAGAAATGTGTCTTCGCTATTCCCTCGGGAAAGCTCCTGGGGTTTATCGTTTCCTTACGTGGCATAGAAGTTGACCCTGCTAAAATCAAGGCCATTCTCGAAATGCCTCCACCCACTAACCTTCGACAAATTTGTAGCTTACAAGGTAAATTACATTCCATTCACCGTTTCATTTTGCAACTTTTTGATTGTTGTCATCTATTTCATCAACTTCTTAAAAATGATGTCTCCTTCAAATGGGATGATGACTTCCACAAAGCTTTTGAGGCCTTAAAACAATACCTTTTACAACCACCCATACTCATTCCACCTAAGGATAATCAACCCTTCTACATATACATCTTTGCTACTGATCACTCCTTAGGGGCCATGCTCGCTCATCGTGATGAACAACATAGGGAGCAGGCGGTTTATTACATAAGTCGTACTCTTCTGTACTACGAGACCCGATACACCCATGCTAAAAAACTTTTCTTAGCCTTAGTTTTTCTTGCCACCAAACTCCGCCATTACCTACTCAACCACAAAACCTATGTTCTAACCAACACTGACCCCTTACACTTCATGTATGCCAAACCTTACCAAAACCAATGTGCTTCACGTTGGTTCATGCTTCTGGCCAATTTAGACCTTGAATTAACTCAAAAGAAATCTATCAAGGGCCCAGCCATTATTGACCAACTCGCTAATGCACCTCTTTCCGGAAATCAACCCTCTAACTTTGATTTCCCCAACGAATCCATCGCAACCCTTTCCTTAGACGATACCATTTACCAGATGACCTTATTCTTTGATGGCTCTAAATGCCAGCATGGGGTAGGTGCAGGTGTTATCCTCATTACCCTTGATGGTGAATCTATCCCGCTATCCTTCAAGCTTGATTTTGAGTGTACTAACAACATTGCTAAATATGAAGCACTCGTATTAGGCCTTCAAACAACCTTGGCCTTAAATGTCAAATCAACTAACATCTTCAATGAATACCAACTAGTAGTAAACCAAGTTAATGGTATATATCAGTGTCGTAATGAAACACTTCAAGAGTATAAACGTTATGTGGGCATACTTCTGACTACCTTTGACCGCTATAAGCTCCAAACCATTTCGTGGTCCACTAATAAATTTACTGATACCATGGCCTGCCTCGCATCCCAAATACCAGCTTCACCTACGGATTAAAAAATATTTGTCACTGTGAAAATACTACATAGGCCTTCTTATGCACCTTGCAATGTCAACCTCGTCTGAACTGCCTCACTAGAAACATAGGACCTTTAGTATAAGTAGCTCGCGGAATACCTCTCCCTTTCTATATTACCTCCCGACCTCACATGTAATGGACAATGCACCTTTCTCAAAAGGGCCTCTCGTTATGTCATCATGGGTGGCCTCCTCTATAAGCTTGAATTTGATGGTATTCTCTTATGATTCCTTACGAGTTTTGAAATACTCTATACTATTAAAGAAGTTCATGATGGCATATGTGGAGGTCACTTCAGTGGTCTTGCTGTTGCTAAGTGTATCCTTTTCCTAGGCTATTACTAACCGACCCTTAACCATAATTGTTGCGACTACAGTTAAGTGTTACATAAAATTCCAACAACATGCCAATCTTCACCATACACCCATTCATGCCTTACAAGTCACCTGTGACCTTTGGCCCTTCTCTTAATGGGGTTTGGATCTTGTTGGAGAGATCAATCCCCATTCTTCCCAGAGACATCAATGGATCATCACCACTACCGAATACTACACCAAATGGGTTGAAACCATACCCCTCATCTCCACAAAAGATGAGAAAATATGTGAGTTCATCAATCACCACATTATTTGCCACTTTGGTGTTCCCTCATCACCTCATCACTGATAACGGAAAAAAATTAAAAAACAAAACCTTACGGAAACTTTGTGACGCCTTCGGTATTTAACTAAGTTTCTCTTCACCTTATTACCCGCAAACTAATGACCAAGCCATGAATCTACCAATAAAACCTTGAACAAAATTCTAATGAAAGTGGTTGACACGATACCGGGAAAGGACTGGCATACGCACATTCCTTTCACCCTGTGGGCATACCATACTAGTATTCACACTTCCACTGCCACTCCCTTTTCTTTGGTCTACGGTATAGAGGTTGTTCTGCCTCTCAAAGTCAAGATTCCATCTCTTCGTATTTCAATCTCCAAGACATGCTCAATGATGATGAGTTTCCAGGACCGTTTGGCACAACTTGAGTTATTAGAATGAACGTCATCTTAATGCTCTTGACCATCTCCAAGTTTACCAAAAATGTATCAAACATGCCTATGAAAAATGTGTCCATGAATGAACCTTCCAGGTCGGTGATCTCGTCCTAAAGTAAAATCAACATGTAACCAAAGTAGAAAAAAGTAAATACGGGAAAAGTTTTCTCCTAATTGGCTTGGACCGTATATCGTGACTCATACCTATGGATCAGGTGCTTATCATTTGTCTTCACTCGATGGTAAACCCGAACTTGAGCCCCTCAATGCCTTGCATCTTCAACCATTCTACTTGTTGACTTCAAGTCCTACCTCACCTACTCATCTTTTCATGCTCATCCCTTGAGCACCATTCACCCTTCCCTTTTCCACCTATCTTAAGGATCCCCAACGACTAAACAAGAATCATGTGCTTACCCGTCACTTTTTTAGCCCTATCTTAAATATGTGTACCATGGCTCTGCACATGGTATGATTCTCATGGATACTTTTTATCTTCTTTCAGATGAGATCCCATGGTCATTCATCACCTTGCCTTCTTGAACAAGAATCCTATGTGTGCTATGGTTTTTCCTTCAAACCACGAGCCTATTTTTCTTTATAGTCTTGTCCAAAAGCCCAAGAAATTTCAATAATCTAAATAGGGATCCAAATCCTTGAGTCAAACTTCCAATAAAAAGATGAGTCCCTCAAAAGGACATCTTTCTCTCTAAATTTTCCGCTATAAATAGAATACTCCCTTGAAGAACAACTATAAAAAGCTCACAACATATTGCTATCTAAAGTCCTCAAAAAGAGGCCTATTGCTTCAAAACTAAAAGAAAATATTCAGAAATCTTCCCGCATCGATTAGCTTCATGAAGACCATTGAAGGAGATATGTATTCTCCCATATAGACTTCCCGCATAGATCAAGGCAGTCAATTTCCTCATCTATACACTTCCCGCAAAGTCTAAAAACAAGTAAAAAGAAAATAACCTTTTTCATCATGGACTTTCTATTGTGATCTTGGATCTCTTGCCAAAAAGGCATGCTACACTAGGTACCATATAACCTAACCATCTTTTCACCTCCTTGCATCATTTTACACCTTCATTTCCTACCGCCTCAAGGGACCTGTTGAAACTGTGACATTTGGTGATCATGTGACTGTTCTTCACCTTTAGATAATCAATCATGCAATTTCTTTAGGGTCTTATGTTCACCATCCTACCTAAGGTATGGTCCAGACCATTATGATCCTTATCCAATCAGGTGGCTTTCTTTCCTCCTCTTACCTTTTACCTTCTTCATTACTTATTGATTATCCTATACAAGACTAGACCTCGATCGCTTATCTCTTGATGGACTTTTCCTCTTTCACCACAATCAACTTAAAATGACACCCAACCCTACCTATTTTCCCTAAACTCAACCATGCCTAAAATAGACCTAGACTCAATCAATACCTATAACCTACCGACCCATTCTCCTACCTCCTCTTAATTTTCCCTAGCTTATGGGAGAACTACATTGACCTGAGGCCCCTTTTCGCTAAGGCTATGTAGGTAGAAATTCTGAGGGCATGGGGCCCTTGAGAGGTTAGCTCGGACACTCTCTACCCTAACTAATTTCCCCCCCCATTTTTCTATTCAAAATTCTACCTTAGTTAGTCCTTTTGGGTATAGCAATACTTGGAAATTAAACTAAAAAAAACAACAATTCGGAAATCACATCTTTATCATCACATACATTACATACATTCATTATAGTGTCACCCATTACTTGTACATTAAACCATGCATTTGACTACAATCCATGCTTAATGACCTGACTCATAATGCATAATTACCTAGTTTTGACAACATACACATCATAATAGAAAGTTACTCACAAAACATCAACCACATCATGCATATAATCGACCTCATAACTATAAACAAAGCATTAAAAATTCCATCATACCTAAACCAATACCACTTTATAAATCAATCATCAGTCAACATTGACATCCATGCCTATGACCGACTCTCAATCCATGCCTAAACTGACCTTGACTAACATCCATGCCTATGACCTGACTCGAACCATGCCTAATAAAGACCTGACTCAGTCCATGTCTATGCCTACGTTGTAAAACCTATGACCTGACTTGATCCATGCCTACGACCTAAGCTCTATGCATGCCTATGACTCATCTATTCCTCACATATACAAGTGTTAAAACACAACATCATTTGTACACATCCATGTAATCACATAAATGTGTATCTCCAAATATACACTCATCATCGGCTCACATGTACATATCCAAAATATACATAAGCTCTCAAATGTATTTGGCTGTGCAGGCCTGTATATGATACAAAATATCAAATTCAATATCAATACATCCTCTGATCTTGTGGCATGCAGGCCGATATATATCAAAATCCATAAATCTACAAAAATGGCAGAGTGACATGGCTGTCCCTCAAGGTATCTCTCATGCCCAATATCCATGATGTCTGTCTCCCATGCGTCTGGCTCCATCCCCTCTGTCCTTAATGGCATCGGTGACCTACTCTTAGCACTCATATGTGTGTGACTGTGCCTAGATCCTGAAGGCCCTGCCTCTGTAGCTGGCCTCTCATGCACTGGTGGCATCACCATACCCAGCCATCTAGGCTCGCTGGCCTCCCTGTACTCTCCTCACCTGAGTGCGCGATCTACTCCTCTCCACTCGTAGGCTTGCAGTGACTCTGGCTCTCTCAGCATATGATATAGACATATATCCCTAGGCCTTGTCCAATAAATGATCCTGCACATCCTATCTGGCCTCACCCATGCTGTATGCTCTCAACCCTATCATCTGGTACTTGTCCGTGGTGCTCCATCAGCCTCTGACCCTATTGACGTTACTCCTACTTAAGACATAATGGGACCATCTCTCCTCTATACCCCTATGGTGAAGGGCCCTGACCTTCAAAAAAAACTGGGACCTGTACTTGGGGCCTGATAGGGCCGGTATCTGTGCCTGTGTAGTCCCACTAGACAATCCCTCATCACCTCTGTAACTACCTGTCCCTATAATATGGCCAACATCCCTGCAAGGGCCCTAGCTCACCTATGCATCCCACTATCTATCTCCACACTAGACCTACCCCTCCAGTAGCCAACTCTGTCACCTATAATCCATTGCCTTAAAAGTGGCTAACCTGTAGCCTGCAGGGTAAACCTGTATACACTACCCCTGTAGATGTGCCTATGCCTACAATGTAGAAGAAATTTGACTCACCAGGGTCAAACTGCCCATGTAGGGCATCTCAACTCTAATGCATCTGCCCAAAGGGCTTCCTACTCGGCCTCACACTACGATGCTGCAATGTAGCTAGCAAAACATATCCGCCCTCCAGTGCAGTATTTGTACTAGATCTATCACTCCAACATCAATTCTCAGTGTAGGCCGACATTGCTCTATACCTAACTGCACGCCATCTAGTAGGTGGTAACCCTAGACATATTTGCCATGATCCATCATCATGTCTCAAGGACACCCGGTAACTACCATAAGGGTGGGATGCATATATCTCTGAGGAGCTAAGGCCAAATGTGTGCATCCTAAACCTCACTATAGGTATCATCTCATACTCCTACTAAGCACCGCATCTATCCATCTATGGGAAATGATTGTACCTCATCTGTACTCCACAGCGATCGGTAGATGTAGGATGCAACTCACATACGTACTCTCCCATCTATAGATCTCACTCGTTAGACAACCATCCAAACTAGGTCACCTGTAATATTTCACATCCGATGAGTGTAGACCTAGCTCAAGCCCAGGCTCTCACACATGAACATGCCACTCCATCACGCATTGTATCCCACTCGAATCTCCACCAAGTCATCGTGCTCCACTCCTGGGGCTACCCCGTCACAGTGGACGCAGCAATGATCTCTTATCCAACAATCCAGTAAGATATGAGTGTATCACATTATAAATCTCTGTAGTTTCCCTACATACAACACCTAATAGCTGGATAACAAGCTCAAGACCTCACCCTCCAATGTGGCTCCATCCTTGAAAGAGTCACTATCTCCAATGAGCATGATCTAGCATTTCCCAAGCAGTATCCCAATCACCCATTATCCTGCTTACTCATGGTACCTAATCCAAACCCTCACCTCCATACCCTTTACTACCATTACTCATTTCCATTCACATTATTTCACCTACATCCCTAACCATGCTGGCACTGTGGAATCCATAACCATACCCTTATCCCTCTTACTCCACACCTCACACTATCTTCCCTCCCAGATTGACCATTGCTCCCACTACTAACCCATTTTTGTACCTATTATCTGGCCTGTTCTTGTTTTCACTACCGAGTGGCCTCCAATCATAATCCACCTTGGCACCAATGTAATGTCCTCATACCGTCCTCGGTTCACCTCGATGACCGAAACATCAAACTCACACTGATCTGTGACTATGTCTACACCTTAGCGTCCCCCACCTACGTTGGCCCTAACCTATGGACCGACGTGCGGTCACTATTGTCGATGTCCCAAGTACGCTGAAACCCCCCTCCTCTATTTCTTAACTGGTCCTTCAAACAAATAACCTAATCTATACCAACCAAACTTACCATACACCCATTCCCCCTACTCCCCCACATCCTATTTACCTAATCTAAACCTCCCCCACCTAATTTCACCACCTATCTCTCCCAATATGTAAATCAAATCCCTATTAATTTTACCCTCCCCACACCCAGTTTTACCTTCTACCTTAATTTTCAAATAAATTAGAGCCAACTATTACTCTACCTAGAAAACAGATAGGGATTTCCCTCATTACCTTCATGCTACCACCTACGTGGCGGTACTGGCTGCTGTTGCACGGTGGTCCACCCAACCTCCTCTCCTACCTCTGCCATCACCATTTTAGATCTACCTTAACTCGGATCTCCAGCCAATCAACTCGTCCACCTGCTCTTGTGGTCCATCTCCATGGTCTACACCTCTAAACCCAACACTGGATGTGGCCTCATCACGGTTCAGCCTGATATCGCTCTCTGATGCACTCCACTCTTAGACCTAAGAGAACTTCCAACTCAGGTCTTGTCATTTTCCCAACAAATCCAACAAATGCCATAATGACATTCTCTAAAACACAGATTTTCCAATTTATAGACCCATTCCTGACCCGACCCATTGTTTACCATTGACCAATGCCGGTCCTGTTGCCCTAGAAATCCCTCATTATATCCCTACACCGGCGTCACCAGTTCAATACCATGAAAATCCTCTAGGTTAATCCTTTTGTACCAATTAATTAACCCATCATCCTTGATTTGTCTAGGGCCTTACCTCCCTTGTCTTCCTACACCTACCTATAAAAATCATCAAATCCTATAGGACTTCATCTAATTCCATCAAATCCTCCATTAGAGGCACCTCGTTATTTTACCCATACCTTGGCCTTACCCATGTGACAATGACTATATTAGACCTGGAACTGGTAAGTGACCTTTGATCTTATGTGTTAGGTGCTATACCTTGTGGCACTGTTACCTATGTTGTATTGACCTAATGACCATACCTAGTGCCTAGTTTCTTGACCATGTTTATCCTGACCCTAACCTAATGGTGTACCGGAACATACCTAAACGTTCCTTGTCACTATAACCTACTTGTGTTTCCTGACCATATCCTATACCTTGGATACTGGATTCACTTCACCCTTGTTTGGATAAACCTATCAACCTTAGACCTAATGTAGAGTTTTCCTACTCTTCAACATGGTAGTGTGCTACAGCTTTATATGAGTGGTGTGTGTTTGACTGTCTTTACCTTTGACCTCATGCCCTTTACTGGTTGCCTGCATATATAGTTCCACCCTCTTCCCCATGGACAAATGCAGTCTTTACATCAAGTTTTTAAGTCAAACCACTCACTACTACAACTATTCCTAGAACAGTTCCTAGTTTGAGGGGGATCACCTTCACCCTCACAGGGATAACCAATCTTATTTCTTTTGTCTAGCATTGGACTTATGCAATACAAGCTACCTGTGAACAAAAACCGGGAAAAATGTAGACACTTTAGGTCACACTCCCCTTCTTCATCTTGACTCTATAAGCACCCTGTTCTGTACCTAGTGCATGGCCCCCTTCACCCACACTAGTATTAATTTAATTAATTTAATTAAATTAATCCATGAGAGCCATGATACTCCTCATCTATATTTATTATTCCCACTTCTTATTAAATAATACCTGCATATAGCTTCACTTAGACATCATCAAGCTAACTCACCTTCCACTATTCTTAGTGAGTTACCATAACTAACTAAGACTTAAGGAGAAAAATCAATGCAAGTACACTTACCTCTAGAAGACCTCCTCATGATACAGAAGTTCCCAGTGGGGTTCCTCCTTAAGGGGGTAACAACATGATTCATGTGTCAGGAAATTCCCATCCGGAAGATCTCCCGCTATTTCTTGTAAACCTATTCTTCCCTTCCTTTTGATTGATGATGTCTGCTGCTTAAACATAAACCTCATTAAGCCACATCCCTAGATCAAATGATTTACCTTGTCCTTTGAATACTACAACAGGATATTATATCAAGGTTAGAGTCATCACCACCATAACCGATGAAAGTACAAGAGAGACATCTGATTTAGCCTCTAGCTTGGAGTAGCTAACTCATCCTTGTCTATATAAACAAACATCACATCCAAAGACCTAAGAATGAATAATCAACTTTCTAACCATACCAAGCCTCCTCAGGTATGCCTCCATCCATGGCACTTGAAAGATTTTCTTCTGTTTATCAAGTACACGGATTCAAAATCACCATTTACCCTTCATCCATCACACAGAAGCAGTCCTGGAATGTAATCTCATGCTCAAGCATACTTTCCATTATTGTTTTTTCATCCTTTTCTTATCCCCATTCTACTTGCAGAGTTCCTGGACCATATTTTTCATACGGATTCCATTCTTAGACCCATACAGAACCTATCATTAAAAACCCATTGCTGTAATCTCCCCTCCATTATCTGACCTGAGATGTTTTAGCTTAAACCTTTTCATTCTGATACCAAGGCTTTCCATTTAACATGAATGTGTCAAATACATCAGATTTACGACGTGCAGGTTTACTAACCGTACAATCACCCCTGATCGACTTTCTATTTGTTTTCTACATCATAGAGACTATCCAAGGGAATCTCATCTCACCCTCACTCACTTGTGAAGGAGACCTTTATGATACCTGAGCCATGGCCCCCACACATTTATTGCACCTAGCTCTAAGATTACTCTGATTTCTTACATTAGTGTTTTAACCTTGAGATACCTAACATGCTTTTGTTTCCCAATATGCAGTCCTCATAGAAATCCAAAACAGTGGACTGACAGCTTCTATATATCCATGAACCAACTTCTCCGAATCTATGATGTCCAGTTCACTGCCCTTTTTAATGCCCATTGACCAAGGTTCCAATTGTTTTCATAATGTTGTTCCTCCTAGCCAAAAGAAGCCATACGATTGTGGATTTAGAAGTCATACGTATAAAAACCCATCAAATGGTTTTGAATACAAGGTGATTCCAACCCATTTACCTCTTGCCACCATAAGAGCACCCTTAGTAACCAATTCCAAGAGACCTTAGCTATAAATATCAACAGTACAACCATCATTCCAAAATTCCCCGCTGATATCATAATTTATGTAATGTAGGCATCATTTTCAGTCTTACATCCTGAGGTCAATAGCCATGTATTGACCCATTCTGCATCTCCAAACCTGAATAGAACCTTTTCTAACTTAACATACTAGAGAAGGCTCATTCACCAAGAAACCAACATGCCCAAAATTTTACCTTGAACATGCAATCGAAAGAAATCAAGTGCCTATGTGGAGTAGCATGGTGAAATGGGCATTTGGATGAATCAAATTAGTAAGATTCAGTCAATATGCAAAGAAAGTCAAAGATCACTGACCTATACAGGTAGAACGATCCAACATTTGACTCCTTTTTTTCTATCCTGAAAGGTTTCTTCTTATCCCGAAGCAACAGTCCTTCTTTGTGTGCACTAGGCTTTCCACAATTCCATCTTGTCAGTTTTACATAAGAAGGTGTTCATTCTGGGTCCCTTGATTGAGCACACATATATCATGTCTAGAACTTCTTCCCCTAGACATGATATGCATTGAATAAAGATTGTCAATGTGCTTCCCATCAGCTTGTAAATCCTTATATATCTGATGTCCCTTGATCAATGCTCCTTGTTTCCAAATTTGATGTACCCTTTGTTAGGAAATAAGAGATGAAAATATGCTCTCAATAATCCCTTAACAGAATCACAACCTTCAGAAACTAATATGCAGAAAAATATTACAGATCTCAACTAAAAGTCAGCTTTGTCATAAATATCACAACACAGAGAGAAAGATTTAACATGACCCAATTTGGGCATACATCCAAGAATCACCTTGCTCAGATTTTATTACAAATCCACTCTTCAATACAATACCTACTTGTATCCGTTTAGAGCTATTGAGTTTACCAAACTCTACAGAATTCACACCCGAATTCAAAAAGTGGACATCTACAATACATTTTCTTGTCTTTCTACCAATCATATGCATAAGAGTCATATAGAGAATAGACAATTCAATTAAGAAGTGCCATAATGATACAAGAACCGTGGGTATTCAAAACCAATTTGAAAAACTTGGTATCAAAACACTGGGCAAGTACTGAACAAACCCGGAGATGGCCTGTCATCACCAATCCGGCACTATGATAATTCTTCACTGGGAACTCCTCGTGCTATGATTATTTACTAATGCACAGCCTTTAGTTTGGTGGATGTAATCTGGAAACAAAACAACAAACATAACACAAGAATACCATCGACTATGATAAGACGGAATGATGACAAATCTGAAATATCAAAGTAAATTATAATATTAACATGAAATTGTTACAATCTCACCCATGAGGTACTTCAAGTGTTATTGACTTCACTTGCCTTCCACCAATACTATGGGAGAAACTTTACAATTACACCTCTTAATGGCTTCTTCAACACACCTTTAAACTGATGGCTTCCTTTACACACTTCATACAATATTTCTCACTACTTCCTTCTATGCTAAATGAGGGGGGTGGCCTCTTTATTTATAGAACTTACAGGCTTATCCATCTTATCTCTAAGATAGGATAAGAAATCCACTCTGACGAATCATATTCCATACCTTAACTCTTATCTGTACATGTAAGCTTATCTCTTAAGATAAGATAAACCTTATCATTTCACATGGGTTCCACATTTTTAGACTTTTTACAAATAAAATACACAAAATATTTATGACCTCACTCCTTGTCCTTATTACCAATATAATATTTCTAATTCCTAATCATGTAAACCCTACTTCTCTACTTACCCAACTTTGACATTTTAACATTACCGGACCACTTACGACAAATATTTACTTTTTACAACATTCCTATTGTACTTTGACTATTACCGTACTCTACATTATTGGCGGCACCGTACTGACAGCGCCGTTATCTTCTATCGGACGCTACTACTAATTACACTTAACAACATCCTATTCCTAATACATACATTAATGAAATAGAAATTACAGAGGAAAATTTTAGTGTCGACATCTTCCCCCTTCCTAGCTTCTACTCCGTCCTCGGAGTAGACTATTCTGGTGCTTGGAAAATCTTCAACTTGTCGTGGTTGACCCATTTCGTAATGGGAGTGCCATCCAATTCCTCCAGTCGGTACGTACCATTTTCATGCACAGCTGCTATTTTGTAGGGCCCCATCCATTTTGGAAGAAATTTTCTCTGTCTTCTTTTTTTGTATCTGGAATCATATACTAGAACCAAGTCATTCACATGAAATGGAGACCAACGGATCTTTTGATCAAAGTATTCCTTCTGCTTCATTTTCTTCTTATGGCTTGTATCCTTTGCTATTTCCCTCATTTCCTCTAGCAAATGAAGATGTACCAACCTTTCTTTTACTGAATCACTTTCATCCATCCTTTCATTTTTCATAACTCTCACAGTGGGAATATCAAACTCAATAGGAAGAACTGGATCAATGCCATAGGCCAACTGAAATGGGGAGTATCCTATTGCTGACTTTGATGTTGCCCTATATGCCCACAATGCTGCATGAATCCTCTTATCCCACTTATGTACCTGCAAGGCTGCATCTTTTGCTAGAATTTGACACAACACAAAATTTGTTCGTTCCACCTGTCCATTTGTGCTTGGCTTGTATGTTGTTTCCTTCCTGTGCTTAATAGAAAACTTATTGACTAGGGCTTCTACCACCTCATTAATGAAGTGGCTTCCTTGATCTGTTACAATTTCTAATGGACAACCAAATCTGGTGACAATGCGTTCATATATGAACCTTGCCACTTCATCCATGGAAGCTGTTTTCAATGGCCTAGCTTCAACCCACTTGGTTAAATAATCTGTGGCAACTACAATATACTTATTTTGGCGTGAGGTAGTTGGAAGTGGACCTACAATGTCTATTCCCCACTTTTCAAAGGGACCAAGTGGAAGAATAGGACATAATGGAGCTGATGAAGTCTTACGGTTACCATGTGTTTGACAAATATCACATGTCTTACAATAATTATAACAATCTTTAAAAAGAGTGGGCCAGTGATAACCTGCATCCAAGATCCTTCTTGCTGTAAGTTGTCCAGAGAAGTGCCCTCCACATGTACCATTGTGGAATTCTTCTAGCAGTTCCTTCCCTTGATCACGTCCAACTGCCCTCTTGTACTGTCCATCAGGTCCTATTCGAAATAATACTCCATGCAGAATAGAATATGGACGACTGGCTTGAGTAATCTTTCTCTTAGTCTTTGCATTGGCACCATCAGGAAACTTGAATTCATTCAGATAATTCCAAATATCTATGTATTCACTAGGGATTGTGTCAAGGGATAACAATGCTGCATCAGGGAAATCATCATCATCACAAGATGATCCTAAACCATCATAGGCTCGAGAGAGTGCATCTGCATTGACATGCTTCTTTCCTGGCCTATCTATAATATCAAATTCAAATTCTTGTAGCAAAATTATCCATCTTGCTATCCTCCCTGATGGGTTAGGCTTATTTACAATATATTTTAGAGCCTGATGATCTGTTACAACTAGAAATTTTTGCCCTAGCAAGTAATTTCTAAACTTCTTTACAGCAAAAATGATAGCCAGAGCCTCTTTTTCAGTTACAGTATAATTTACCTCAGCACTGCTCATTTGTCTGCTCCCAAAGTAAATTGGATGTTCATTCCCATTTTCATCCTTTTGGCTCAAAGTACTTCCTAGTGCTGCATCTGAGGCATCAGTGTACACAATGAATGGCTTGCTCTAATCTGGATTCTTTAAAACAGGTGAAGACACCAGGGCTTCCTTCAGTTGTCCAAAAGCTTCATGCGCCTTATTTCCTGGTTCATAAGTAACATCCTTCTTCAAGAACTGGGTTAGTGGCTGTGCAATCTTTGAGAAATTCTTGATGAACCTTCTATAGTAACCCACATGGCCTAAAAATGATCTCAACTTACTTCTATTCATAGGAAATGGTAAATCTTTGATTTTTGAAACTTTATCAGGATCAGTACCAATACCATCTCTGGATACAACATGCCCTAACAAAACACCTTTAGAACATCCAAAGACACACTTTGTAGGGTTTAGTGAGGCTTGTGCTTCATCTAACCTTTGAAATGCTGTCTCCATCTGGTGCAGGTGGTCCAACTTGCTCCCATAGATGCAAAAATCATCCAGAAATACTCTGATGAAGGTCCCAATGTAGGGTTCGAACACCCTATTCATCAAACGCTGGAATGTTGCTGGAGCATTACACAACCCAAAAGGCATAACTCTATAAGCAAACGTTCCCCAAGGAGTGGTGAACGTGGTCTTCAGCTGATCTTTCTCTGCTATACGAACTTGGTTGTAGCCGCTATATCCATCAGCAAAACTATAGCACTCCTGGCCAGCTACTTCGTCCAAGATCTGATCTGAAAATGGAAGAGGGTAATGATCCTTCTTTGTTGCCTTATTGAGCTTCCTGTAATCAACACAAATGCATAGCTTCCCATTCTTTTTTATTGAGATCACAATGGGAGAAACCCATTCTGAATTCTCCACAGCAAATATGAATCCTGCATCAAGCAACTTATCTATTTCTTCTTTTACAGTCTTGGAAAAATTAGGATTCATTCTATATGGCATTTGCTTTATGGGCTTAGCACCATCTACCAGCTCAATAGAATGTTCTACCCAACTTACTTGACGGAGTTCCTTGTAATCAAAAGTGAATAGGTGTATGTACCTTCGAAAGAGCTGGAGGTAGGATTCCTTCTCACTCTCCATCACAGCATCACCAATCTTTATTTGTTGGAGACGATCATCAACTTCTTCTTCAGATAATTTTATGGGGTCATGAGTTGGTGTGACTGGAAGGATATCCATGACTGAAACATCAACCTCACTTTCTTCATCTTCAGTGTCCACTTCACTGGTACTAGAGTAATCAGAGGATGTCCAATCATCAGTTTCATCACTTGAATCCACAGGTTCTACCTTATGATGTCGAGGGATCACATTTATCTTCACCCTCTCTCTACCACGTCCAAGTGTCATGAAACCTTCATTCCAGTAGTTTCTTGCATGAACTCTCCTTAGCCATGGTCTTCCCAGCAACATTGGGTACGCAACAGTACCATTTTTCATCACCTGAAAGTCTACCACACATACAACACCCATAACAGATATTGCCACATTTGAAACTACACCTTCTGGTTTAGTTTTTCCTTTATTTAATGACCTTAACATAAGTGTTGAAGGGCGATCAATTTTTAAACCCAACATATTCATTACAGACTCGGTCATTACATTAACTGCAGCACCTCCATCAACTAAGACATCATGAATTGAAATACCATTACATAATACCTCAGCTTGTGGAGCATAGGGATCTGCCTCTGCCTCCAAAACAGGGACCTCAACCTCCTTCCTTCGTCGAGCATTGAGTCCACTTCGCAGCTCCCGCCTCTTCTCAGAAGACATAGCCAAGAGTTGACCATATGTAATATTTGCAGGCCTTTTGGACAGATCTTCCAAGATGGAGTATGGTCCTTGCCCCTGTGAAATCAGAAAATCCTGCACACCCAACTTTCTTCTCCTATGTTTCTTACTAGTTTTCTCCTTTCATCTTCTTAGGATCATTTCCATCTTGATTATCTTTTTCTTTCTTTCTTTTTGTTACAAACACATCTACTTCATTATTTCTGCTCTTATCTACTACATCAAAAGAATTCACAGGTGCTTTTCCTTTATCATTATCTCCTTTACCAGATGTAGAAGCTCTATCTGGACAATTATACTTATAATGACCCTTTTTATAACAACCATAACATACAACTTCAGAAATATTTCTTTTTGGACCTCTATCTCCTCCCTGAGAACTAAATTCCTTTCCTTGAAGAAGATTAATAGTTAACTGACCCATCTTTTTGAGCAGATCTTCATACTCAGTAGATGTACTAGGAGAAATATTTGTGCTCACCGGGAGTGGTTGTGGATTCTGGACCAAAGGTGCTGGTGTAGGCTCTACTTTAGCAACAATTTCTTTGGGCTCCTCTTCCATGCTTTCTTCTTGCCTTCTTGCAATCTCCTTTGCTTGTTCAATGGTAGCTGGGCGGTCATACTTCACTCGTTGTCTGATCTCTGGCTTCATCCCAAGAATGAAGTGCTTACATAGGAGATTATCCACGCCATTCATCAACCCATCCGCTAATCCTTCCTTCCGGATCTGGGCATCGAGCTTCCTCCTTAGCTCTAGAACACGAGCATGATAATCCCTTATCTTCTCCTTCTCTCCTTGGGTTAGCTTTGTGATATCAATCATGAGATCTGCATATCTCTGTTGTTCACCAAATTCTTCAAGAAAACTTTCAGTTAATAAATCCCATGAGTTTTTCACATTATCACCTAGTGTTTCAAACCACCTAAGTGCTGAACCATCCAAAAAGGTAGGAAAAAATTCAGTCCATTGTTCCCTTCTTATAAGGCCATTACAAATACAAGATCGTTTAAACTCTTGAATGAAAGAGGAAGCATCTTCATTAGATTGGGCTGAAAAAACAGGAATCTTTCCCATTTTCAAAAGTAACCAAACTCTTGCTTTTACATGTAGGCTTATCTTATAAGATAAGATAAACCTTATCATCTCACATGGGTTCCACCTTTTTAGACTTTTCCACAAATAAAATACACAAAATATTTATGACATCACTCTTTGTCCTTATTACAAATATAATATTTCTAATTCCTAATCATGTAGACCCTACTTCTCTACTTATCCCAACTTTGACATTTTAACATTACCGGACCACTTACGACAAATATTTACTTTTTACAACATTCCTATTGTACTTTGACTGTTACCATACTCTACATTATTGGTGGCACCGTACTGACGGCGTCGTTATCTTCTATTGGACGCCACTACTAATTATACTTAACAACATCCTATTCCTAATACATACATTAATAAAATAGAAATTACGGAGGAAAATTTTAATGTTGACAGTTCGAGATGATCTTGACTCTTTCTATATCTCATAATTGCAACATGAGCCACAATTTGAGGACTACTGGGAAAATTGTGCTAATGAATTTGAAGTACATGAAGAGGACCATATGAGGATGATAGTCAACAAGATGAAGAAATTCAATTTCTTTTGGTATGAAGATATTTTACATGATGATAGGATAGAGATGTACAACCCTGAATATAGGGAAGCAAAAACGTCCTCATTGCCTCGAGTCAACTGGTACGTTTGTGAGCGGACTAAGAAGGTGGTGAGGAGAATGAGAAATTGGTTTTAGAATAAGAGAACCATGATCATTCAGTCACGATGAATTCCTCAAATTCAGAAGCAAGCCTCCCATCAGTCATCTTCAAAAGTTGCAGAGGTGACTTCCAATTCTAAACACTTTGGAGCAAGTTTGAAAATAAAGGCCACATAAATGGAGACTTCTCCTCACAAAAAGTCACCAAATCAAGCCAGGATAGAACAAGAATAATTTGCGTCACTACAAGAGGAAGACTTGATTGTGGAAATGTAGGAAGAAAATCCATCGGAAAAAATCACAAATGGAAGGAGAACACATGGTTGAAGACCCAGTCTTCGAACCACCAAAGGAGGTATTTCCTCTTGTTGACACTCATACCTCCCTCATCTAGGATTTTCCTCTTCCAGAGCAGGGAATGGTTGGCACACCTGTCATAGAACCTAAATACGATGAGATGTTCCCTAGGATGCTGGAAACAATCACCCCTAACACCCGCACTGTTGAACAAGTGGCAACCCCTGACCTATCAGCAATTATCTCACTAGCTAAAGAAAAGAAAATTAATTTTTCCCACACAACCTCATACTTTTACAGTGGGGAAATAGCTAATAAATATATTGAAGTAGCTCAGCCAAAGGTAATCAAGCCAGTGGATGAGATGACACCGACTGACTATGAGATGAGCACAATCTAGCTACGACCGACACATTATGAAGGGGATTTACACATATATATCAACAATATTCTTCTCGCATGGTGGCAAGGAATAAGCAATACAAGAAGAATATGGATGAGCTAAAAGAACAGGTGCGAACTCTGTCATCCTATGTACAACATGTAGTTGACCCAAATGCTACGAACATTCTCATTGAGGAATTTGCGCCCATCTGCAGCTTCAATCAAGAGTCTATCAGGAGGACAAATGAGTTCAGAGTACAGGGGTGAGCTAATAGTGATTGGATCGATTCAATTTCAAAAAGGGGGAATTCAGTGCTCTATGAGGCAGTCAAGATCTTTGCATACATGTGTGCAGTGACAAACAAGATGCGAGCACTCAGCAAGGACTTGGAGAAAGAAAGAGAGACTACTGGGATCCTCTGGTTCCAGCAGTGGATGAAATGAGAAACACTCATTTCTATGAGTTGATCAACAAGAATATTTTTGAAACTCCTTTATAAGACTTTTCATGTGTATGGGTGAGGGCCTTGGCAATCAGGTTTTAAGAAATCAATCAGGCCATCACCAAACTAGAGGAAAAATAGGAGCAAGTGTACAAGTTACAAGATAGTATCAATCCAAAAAACCAGAAGCTTGGAGTACCTACAATGGGCGAGGACAAAATACTGAGGATTTGATTAGTCCATTTAAATAATATGTCAAAAAAGAGGCAAGAAATCCATTGTCCTTCACTAAGGGTACACTATAATTCCTCTCAGAGATTTGGGCCTCCATTGCTCTTATCACGGAAAAACATTCATCATGTTTTGGGAAGTGTAAAGATATCAACAATGTGTCTAATGGGTGGACAGAGACCTTAAGCTACATTTGCATTCCTCATTCTGAAAAAGTGGAACCTGCAATAACTTGTTTCAATAAGGATTTCAAAGGAACGGAGGTCTTCTTAGGAGCGGGAGATGAAGATTAGTCAAGGAGAGAGATCAAATCCACTACAACGGCTCATTTTTCTGCATAATCCTTCTTTCTTCCTCCTCTTCTTCCTCTCTCTTCTTTTCCCACCCAATGTTCTCTCTCTCTTCAATGTTATTATTTTATGTTGGGGTTTAAACTTTTTGATATATATTAAGTGACTTTAGAAACATAATGTAACATTTAAGTTGCCTTATTTTTATAAAAGAGACTTAAATATTTGATAGGAATATGAACAATCTAAAGTCAAAAGAGGGTATTTGAAAATTCACTGGGAAGATGAAGAGTTGTTATCTCTTCTATAAATTGTAGCAAACACCTCTTTTGAGGTTAGTCTTAGACTTATTAGATTTTGGAGCTATTTTTTGTGAATTCAGGGGAGATAAATCCTTGTGAAGAGAATAAAGAGATAACAAAATTTCTTCTATTTTCCCCCATTCTAAAATGTCTTCCATTTCTAAGCTATGTAAAATTTCTTCTTGAGCATTAATACAAGAGGAAATTTTTTATCCTTTTTTGACTAAGGAGTTTAGTGATACTTTGTGTTGATTAAATTTCATTTGGTCTTGTTGTTGCTATGCAGATTTGCTTTCTTTTAAATTCTAGTACATGTGATGAAACTTCCAACTAGTGTTTGTAAGCATCTGATTTCCTACTTACAACATTAGTTTTCCCTTTATCTAACATTATCACTCCCTTTCCCAATCTCATAGAAAACTCCTCTCTTGCAGATACCTGTAATATTTTTCTGTAGGGTCAATGGAGTGCCCATGTTAGATCCCTGGCCACAAGGCCACCTGAAGAAAAATCATTCTCACTCGTGCATGTGTATACAGTAGCTGCACCAATTAAGTAAAGGGTTTTATATTCCTAGAGAGTTGGCAAGAGGTCCATAATTTTGTCCCTGAAAATTTTTCTCACCAATAGTTTTTTTTGCACCCACCATGGGGCAGATTTAGCAACATTTGCACTTAAATACAGCCACAAGGTAAAAAAAAAAACAAAAAACTTCAAAAAATTCAAAAATCCAAAAAGAATTTTTTTGTAATTTGAATAGCTATCCAAACCTCGTATCTGCAAACCATGGATGTTCTGGGAAATCACCCTATTAAAAGACCTGAGCTATTCTTCCACATTCAAGAAGATACTGCTTCCAATTTGTGAGAGACTATTTGGCATAATAGGAAAAGTTTCACTCAAATCTTTATCGCCACAAGAGTACTTGATCTTGAAGAAGAACACACTGCTTATTTGGAAAGGCAATGACAAATTGAAGCACCATAAAGAAGAACATAAATCTCCAATATGGCGGATAGAAGATACACTTGGAAACAAAGGAAAGGAGGACAAATCGATCCCACTTTTGAAGAGCTTCAAAGAAGGCAAGAGCTTCTCAGAATTCAGAGGTATCCCCTCTATCACACAACTAGTCACATTGGGAGCCCAAAAATTTTCAATCCATTTGATGTTGAGTTTCCATACATCAACAAGAATCTTGAAGACTTCACTGACGAAGAGACCGAAGAAGAAGCTAGAGAAAGAGAAGAAAGAGATTAAGCAGAAATAAGAGCTCATATTGAAGAGATTGAAAGATCTCAAGACAAAGTAGATGCAAGAGCAACAACTAAAGCTGCAACCTTAGCAAGGTTGGAAGCTAAAGGAAATAATGTAATGACATATCGTGATCATGAAGAATGCAGGAAAAATGTACCATGGGGTGGAAACACCAATCCACTTACCCTTGCTCAACCCCTCCATGAGCTACAAAAACGCTCAAGATTTGTTTTTCCAAAATTCAGAGGGGAAGGTTCTCAACTTCCCGAAGAACATGTAAAAAAATTTATCACCTCTTGCGGTGTGTAGGGATTTGAACATGAGGATATATCAGTCTAGATTTTTATAGAATCACTTCAAGAGAAGGTTGTAGAAGGGTCTACATGTTGCCTCCAAGATTTTTCACCTACTGGGAAGATATAAGAAATGCATTTGAACACAGGTTCAAGACCATGGAGGACTATTAGGATCTCTTGGTCCAGTTGGTTCAAATGAAGAAGTAAGCTTCCGAATAAATGAGAGACTTTTGTAGTAAGATATGACAGGGTAATAAGAAGAATTCCCGAATATGTTGTGCCTTCTAAAAATGATTTGAAGAGATTCTTCATTAATGCCGCCCCTTCTGGGACACCGAAAAACGCACCAAACGTGACTGAAAATTTCAGGGTAATTTTTTTTTTGAAGTGTTTAGTTAATACTAATACATCTTTTATAACCTTTCCTGATAATTACTAATTTTATACTATTTTAATTTACCCAATTAAATGAATTATTAGCCTAAACCCGATTTTAATTATTTACTTATCCTTTAAATTTGTACACCTTAAATACCTCTTTCCTTTTAATTAGAATTTGTCATGGGAACAATAATCTACTCATTTTTAAATATAATTAATTTCCCTTGGATAAATTTACCCACAACCCCTTCTTAAATTATTTAACCCATCACACCCTTCCTCTTTGCTATAATTCCCATTAAAACCCATGACTAAAAAAAAGAAAGGAGGATTTAATAATAACCCTAGGATTAAATTCATCTTGGCCATTGGATTTGGAACACGCCCTAAATAATTTTCCCTAATCCTCTAATGGTTTTTTTCTTCTCTTTCTCTTATTTCTTTCTCTCATTTTGCTTCCTTTTCCCTTGTGCAGGTGTTTGGAGAGAAACTATGGAGACTATTTTTTATTTTTTTATTTTTTTGCAATACTCTTGTTGTATTATTCTTTGTTATGGAGTAAATATATGTATATGTGTGTGTGTTCTGTGTGTTGTGTGTTGTTTCTCTTAACTGTGAAAATGTGCACACGGGCAGATTTATTTTTTATTTTAGGGGATTTTTTTTTAAGGGATGGCTGTGAAGGAAGACTTTGTGTGAAGGGGGGAGGCAGGGGGGCGAAGATGTGGCAGGGGCGAGAGGGAGAGGGGGGGCACGGACCGGTGGCGGCACGGGGAGGAAAGGGCGGTATGGGGAGGGGTGCTGGGGGAAGGGTGAACAGGGAGGGGGTAGCAGTGGGGGGAAGGGGCAGGACAGGGCGGGGGGAGGGGGGGCGGCTATGGAGGCCACGGCCGGGACAGGGGTGGGGGGGGGGGGTTCGGCCCCCACCCCCAATTTTTGTTTTTTTTTTTGGGACAGTGCAGGGGGGGGGGGGGCCGGCCCCCCCCAGCCATTTTTTTTTTTTTTGTTTTTATTTATTTTATTTTATATAATATAATCAATTTGAATATATATACATTTCAATTTTTTTTAATAATTATTATTATAATATATATATATATATATATATATATATGTGTTATATATATATAAATATATATATATAAGTATATATATATATATATATATATATATATATATTTCAAGATATATATATATATATATATATATATATATATATTATATTTATTTTATATAATGTTATGCAACTATAAAATAAGCTATATAAAATTATAAATAATGTATATTTTACTTCACAGTTTTAAATACAAAAAAATACTGCATTTTATTTACATATATAATGATTAATATAAGTTTTTTTTTACTATGTTTTGTGAAAAACAAAATCAAAATTAATTAAATAAGTCTTATTTTAAATTTTTTTTTGTAGTATAATAAGCATGATTGTTTAATAAAAGCAAAACATTTTAACTTTCATGGAAAGAAAAAAAATTTCAACTTTCATTCCATGCATTAACATTATCAACATTTTTTTTAAAAAAGGAAAAAAACTATATTGCAAGAAGGAGAGTTTTTTTATTTTAATAAAACATGATTCCATAGCCAAAATAAAAAAATTAAATTTCAAATAACATACTTTCTTAAGTTTTGCACAAAAACAAGAAAGTGCATAGAAAATTTTACAAATTTGTTTTCTACAAAAGGGATACTATCAATTTTCAAGGTTGAAAGGCAAACAAAACCTTCACAAACTATGTTTTTTTTGTTTCCAAATATAAATTCAAGATTACATCAAGATTCAATACATAGATCCACCCAAAAATACTTCACCTCCACAAGATTGGGCTATATGGACTTTCCCAAGTGGCTTAACTAATCAAAAATTTCTAAACAAGTTTCCAAGTGATACAAAATCTCAAAATGGATACAATTTACAAAATAGATGTAACTGGATTACAAGTCACAAATAGCCATATTCAAGGTGTTACAATGACAAGAATGTTTCACAAGGAAGAAGGAAGAACAATAAGAGACCAAAACAGGCCACCAACTTCCAACTTGAGAGCCAACTTCCATGTCTTCCCAAGGAAACCATGCAAGGAGAAAGAGCTTGTTTGCCACCCAACCATAGGCATCATCACATGCCTCTCCCAAGGTTGGGATGCATGCTAGCCTCCCCCAAGCCCATGGGAAAGAGGATAACTAACCAAAACTTGCACAAGATGGAGGTGAAACTAATAATGATACAAGCAAAAAAAAATAGGACAAATACAAAACAAGACTCCAAAATTTACAAGGAGGAGAACCCATGTTCTTCCTCAAAAGTGGGGAAGAGAGGAGAAAGTTCTCCAAAATTTTATTCCAAAAATTTTTGCACAAAGCAAAAACTCCATACCCTCCTTATTGCTCCTAAATTCAATCAAAACCCTCCTTATTCCTCCACCCTTTCTCCAAGTCCTTCTTGGAAGGATTTTCAAACCCCAAAGGGGTTTCCTTACCAAGAATGGGGAAGGAGATTCAAGCCAAATGAATCAACTTCCCCACCTCAACCATTGAGGGGAAACACTAAGACCCTACAAGGCTTGTCCATCAAGCCTTAAGGATTGAGAGGGAAAATTCCCTCTCTCTTCCCCCACACTCCAAAACTCCATCATGCCATATGATGGAGGGACTAAAACAAACAACAACAAAAAATCCAACAAAACCATGCAACCCATCTAACAACTAAGATAAATGCAACACAAGCAAAAGACATAAGAGCCTACCTCAAGGAAAGCTCTCCAAAAAGCTTTCCAACTTCAATTTTCTCCACCCTTGACTCAAGCAAATCTCAAGCTCCAAATCACCCAAGCATCCAAGCAAGAAGTTCCAAAAAAAAAAGTCCCTCTCTTTTCCCATGAATGGGAATTTGAAGAGGAGCAAGCAAGCATCCTCACAAATGAGGGGGTGACATGTGTCACCCCTCTCCCTCATCAAGGTCAAAGATGCCAAAACAAAAGAGAGAAAGGGTAAAATTGTCTTTTTGCCCTCTTCTCCCAAATTCCCTAAATGTTAGCAAGACAAAATAAGTGAAACTTTTGATAAACACTCAAATCCACATCCCTTACATGGATGTGACCAAACAAGAGGTAAAAAGGGAGGGAAAACTCCCTCTAGCCTTGAAAACAAGCCCCCCTACCCATTAGGTAGGGTCCAAGGGCTCATTTTTATGTTAGGGGAACTCCCAAGCTACAAAGGGGTCCCCAAAAATGCCCAAAATAACCTAATTTCGGGTTTTGCATTTTTGGCACAAGGGTAGAGGGTGTGGGGACCACCCAAGGGTCTCACATGTGACCCTAAACCCTTGTGATTAAGTGACTCATTAAACAAAATCAAAAATTTAAATGAAAGTGGGATTATTAACTCCCAAAACAAGTTTACAACTTCACTAGCAACCCTAAACAAAATTAATAATTCAAAGCACAATACATTACATAAATTGGGGTCACACATAGTGCCCAAAATAATAATCTCCTATACTAAGGCTTCACACAATGAACATGGCTAGGACTCAGCCCGTGGGCTGCTTGTGCAAGATTGAGTAGCTGGCCTGAATCCCACGTTCTCCTGTAAACCTGTCACCTACACACTCATTGCACACATTAACCGCACCTGTCCATACAATATAATTCAATGACATAGTAAGATATCAATGCGTTCTAAACTAACCTAACATCCTACTGAAATCAAAATGCGACAACGTGCACAATTATACTCAATATTCCAAAAGTTAGACAAGATGATACGTGACATATAACCATAGAATTCCACATGCAACAACTATCCGTTATTATAATTATGTTCCAAACACAACATCATATCCATTAGTATCCATGACATTATAAGAAAATGCGACAATATAGAAATTAAGCTAAATTGGCGCTATACGCCTAAATGTCCACACATGTCTAATAAGATCAAATATCTAAATATAATGTCCAAGATATAACCAATCACTGTCAAAACATGTCTATGAGCAAAGAAACAACAAGCTACTGAGCTATAAAAAGTGTGGGCACTACATCCCCCTCTACTAAAATTAGACTTCCTCCTGGAAGTCACTGAAAGAGATAGGGATATCTAGCCCTCAAAGGTATCACATCCTCCCAGGTAGCTGTTGTCTCATCGTACCGGTCCCACTGTACTCTAACCTGGTCCAAGTCTCGACCCCGAAGGGCCAACCTCTGGTGCTCCAGTATGCGTACGGGCTCCAATCTCCACTGTCCTCCGTCCTCTACCTGTAATGCCGACCAATCCAAGACATGAGAAGCATCAGGTACATATCTACGTAGTACAGAAACATGAAAAACATCGTGGGCCCGTGCAAGGCGTGGTGGCAAAGCTAGGTGATAGGCAACTGGACCGATGACCTCTAAAATATCAAAAGGCCCCACAAAACGAGGTGATAGCTTAGAACCCTTTCCATAACGGATAGGACTCTTATGCGGACGAACTCTCAAGAAGACTTTGTCACCCATTGAGAAGTGACGATCAATCCTCTTGGTGTCTGCATATGCCTTTTGGCATGCTCTGGCCTGCTCAAGACGTTGTCTAATCAGAACAACCTGCTGCTCTAAATCCTGAAGGTAGGCTGGTCCCAGAATAATCCTGTCATCTAGTCTATCCCAACTCAAAGGTGTCCTGCAAGGTCGTCCATACAAAGCCTGGTAAGGAGCCATACCAATGGAACTATGATAGTTGTTGTTGTAGGAAAACTCAACTAAATGCAAATAATCTTCCCATTTCTTCTGCTGATCCATGACATACATTCATAACATGTCCTCTAACACCTGATTAACCCTCTCTGTCTGCCCATCTGTCTCTGGATGATAAGCTGAACTGAAATTAATCTGAGTACCCAGAGCGGCCTGAAAAGAAGTCCAGAAAACTGAAGTGTAGATAGTATCCCTGTCATTGATGATGGTCTTCGGAATCCCATGCAACCTAACAATGTCCTCCATAAATACTTTGGCAATGGCCTGTGCATTATAGGTGACCTTGGTTGGTGAAAAATGTGCAACCTTGGTCAACTTATCCACGGTGACCATAATGGCATCATGACGATAAGATGACATAGGAAGTCTGACTATGAAATCCATGGAGATCACATCCCATTTCCACTCGGGAATATCATGAGGGTGTAAAAGTCCTGCGGGATGAGAATGCTCTGCCTTGACCCTCTGACACTCAAGGCAACGTGCAACAAAATCTGCTATGTCCCGTCGAAGACCTGGCCAATAATATAACTCCCTCAGATCGGCATGCATTTTCTTCACTCCTGGATGTGCCGCATATGGGGCTCGATGAGCCTCTGTGAGGATGAAGCTACGCAGATCACCTGACTTAGGCACGTAGATGCACCTGTGGAACCGAAGCAAACCATCTGCCTCTAAAACACACCCAGAATATCTGCCCTCTAAAGAACCCTGTGACTCTAACATCTGTCTAGCTCCCTCATAAAATCTGTCCTCTGGAAGGTGCTCAAGAATCCTGCCTCTCAAATCTGACTGAAGTGTCAAAGAAGCAAGCACATGTCATCGTCTACTAAGTGCATCTGCAACAACATTTTCCTTCCCTTTGATATACTGAACCTCCATGTCATACTCACATAGGAACTCTATCCAACGCCGTTAACGAGCGTTGAGGTTCGGCTGTGAGAAGATATGCTGCAAACTCGATGGTCTGTCCTCAAAATGAAAGGTCTACCCAAAAGGAAATGTCGCCAATGCACTAGAGCATGAACAACTGCTGCAAGCTCCAAGTCATGAGTAGGATAATTAAGCTCGTAGTCCTTGAGCTTACGAGACTCAAAAGCAATAACCCGACGCTCCTGCATAAGAACTGCTCCCAAACCCTCTAGTGATGCATCAGTACAAACAACAAAATCCTCTGTTGGGTCTGGAACTACTAAGATGGGTGCCGTGGTTAACCTTTCCTTAAGCAACTGAAAGGCCTGCTCACATTTCTCTGACCAATCAAACTTCTTCCCTTTCCTCTGAAGAGAAGTAATAGGGTGAGCAATCCTAGAAAAGTCCTGTACGAACCTGTGGTAATACCCTGCTAAACCCATGAAACTCCTTACCTCAGTAACTGATGTGGGTGCTGGCCAGTCCAAGATAGCCTGTATCTTAGAGGGATCTATGGAGATACCCTCACCTGAAATGATATGACCCAAGTACTGAATCTCTGTCTGAAAGAAGCTACATTTTTCCAAGTTCCCATACAACTTCTGCTCTCTCAAAACTTGAAGTACCTGTCTTAAATGCTCCTCGTGTTCCTCCTCGGAATGAGAATAAATCAATATGTCATCAAGGAACACTAAGACAAAGTGATCCAGAAATGTCCTGAATACTCCATTCATAAGGCTCATGAAGACAGCTGGGGCATTGGTCAAACCAAATGGAACCACTGTGAACTCATAATGCCCATAACGTGTGCGAAAAGTTGTCTTATGAATGTCTGCATCTGAAATGCGCAACTGATGATATCCTGACTTGAGATCAATTTTGGAGAACACTCTCACTCCCTGCATCTGATCAAACAAGTCATCAATCCTAGGGAGTGGATAACGGTTCTTTATTGTGACTTTGTTGAGCTGCCTGAAGTCTACACAAAGCCTAAGAGAACCATCCTTCTTCTTCACAAATATGACTGGCGCTCCCCAAGGAGATACACTAGGGTGAATGAGACCCTTATCTAACAACTCCTCTAACTGAATCTTGAGCTCATGAAGCTCTGGAGTCATCATCCGATAAGGTGCCCTAGAAACTGGTGCTGATCCAGGTACTAAATCAATGGTGAAATCCACCTCTCTGCGGGGTGGTAACCCTGGAAGCTCACCTGGAAACACATCTGCATACTCCCTCAAAACTGCATGATCATCTAAGGGTGAATGCTCTGGAATGCTCTCAGATCGATCACTGATGGTGATAGCAAACAACTGACACCCCTTACACATGCTCCGCTTGAGTTGCTTAGCCGATATCATGCGCAAGGAGATAGGCCTCTGCATCCCTGATATCACAACTGCACTCCCAAGATCATCCTGACACTCAATGACCTTATTTCTGCAATCCACCTTAGCTCGATGAGCCTCGAGCCAATCCATACCCAAAACTACCTGATAGGAACCTAGAGGGATAACTCGGAGGTCAAGAGTAGTGGAGAAGGCTCCTAAATCAAGTACGCAACTCTCCACATACGAGTCCACGGTGAGTTTGGCCCCAGAGGCCAACTCAACCTGCCAACTATCTGGTTGCCTAGCCACCACTAGCCCACACTGGTCCACTATAGAAGGTGATATAAAGGAATCTGAAGCACCTGAATCAAAAAGTACTGAGACAGAAATACCCCTGATAGTACCTGTCATCTCAATGACTGTGGCCTGATGCTCAGGCCTGGCGGTTGTCAACCACTGCATATACACGATGAGCGCGTCCTACATCACCCACCATCTGCTCAGATCTAGCAGCTCTCTGTGCATCCATGGTATTGGGTTTGTGCGGGCACATGCACACATAGTGATCTGGAGATCCACAAATAAAACATCCTCCTGTACCCCTCTGAGATGGGGTCCCTCCTGTACTCTGGTGTACTGATCCTGCCGGTCCAACCCTAGCAGACTGCTGTGTGCGAGCTGGCTGTGCCTGCTGAGTACCCTACCTCCTATCCCTGGCTCCACCAAAACCACCTCTAGAAACACCTCTCTGAAATCCCTGTGTCTGTCTAGCCCCCTGCTGCGGTGGCCCTGCTGCTGTGTCTGTCGCTGCGGGTGCGGTGGAGCCCTCGTGGCTGCTGGCGGAGGCCAAAATCCTCCTCTAGGGGGTGGTGCAGTACCTCGTGACCTCTGACTCTGAAAGGCCTGTATGCTCTCCTGAAACTTGCTCTTGTTTCTATCACGATGCTCCTGTGCCTTGGTCCTGTTCTCCTCAGCTAAGTAGGCCTTCTCAACGGCCTTCTCAAGTGTGGGAGGAGATAACATCCTAACTGCTCCTGCTATATCTGCATTAAGCCCTCGAATAAACCTGTTAACCTGTAATTTCTCATCTTGCAGGTAGTCCACATACTGTAGAAGATCCAGGAACCTGCTCTCATACTGTGCTACTGTGCCAGATCCCTGTCGTAAGTCATGAAACTCATCGATCCTCTTCTGCACAAAATGCTCTGACATATAACGAGCCCTGAAACACTCCTCAAACATCTCCCAAGTCACTGTCTCTCGAGTCAGATGGAGCTTCCGCTCCTCATTCCTCCACCAAACACCTGTTGCGTCTCGGAGGAGGTGTATGGTGAACCTTGCCTTGACGTTGCTC